>CM074940.1:14552755-14563485 GCA_037576815.1 Pangasius larnaudii
TGTGTGTGTGTGTGTGTGTGTGTGTGTGTGTGTGTGTGTGTGTGTGTGTGTGTGTGTGTGTGTGTGTGTGTGTCCCCTAAACTGGGCAGTGCGAACTAAAATCTCAGTTTTATATACACGTCATATATGCAATCCGATTCAAAGTCACGAGCACGCGGCAACTCTCGAGAGCGAGTCTGGTCAGCGTTTTTTGAAATTATTTCCAGCACAGCCAAACATCATCCAAGTGGGATTATTGAACGGACAGCGCGAAGAAGTCGCGATCGCGGACAAGTTGCTCGGCAAAGGACGCCTGTTGAAAATAACGTGAAATCCACACATCATAAGGCTTCTAATGTTAACAGCCTGGGAATTGACTGCGCAAGAAGGTTTCCCGCCCCCTGACCTTTCATTTACCGCGCGCGTTTCAGACGGAGAGCTCGGTGCAGCAGCTGCAGGGCAGCCTCGCAGAGCGAGAGAACAAAGTCTCGGCGCTGGAGGAGGAGCTGAAGCAGCTGAGAGACGAGATAAAGCAGCAGAAGGAGGCGGTAAGAACACTCGCCCTCTCTCCCGTTCTCCTCGTATATATATATCTGATGGATAACGTTACAATCTCAAGAGCGCTTCTCATACACCCGAGCGTCCTCCTCAAGCTCGCACTGTTCTTGTGTTCACAGGCCGAGACCGCAGAAGCAGAGCAGCCGTTTGAGAAGTAAGAATCTAGGACGTGCGTCCTATATGTGCATATGCGCATGCAGCAGTAAAGAGATTTATTTATTTATTTAAATTGGAAAAATAAACTCCTGTTTTCCAGCTTGGAGAAGGACGCTCGTCTGATTGCTCTGGAGGAGGAGCTCCAGCAGCTGCGAGGGCAGGTGGAGCAGACGAAGGCCGAGAGTAAGGTTAGTGTACACGAAGAGCGGTTGCCTCGCAAACGTCAAGGTGAAGGTGGCGCAGAAAAAAAAAATAAAATAAGCTCTAGGCCAAAATGATAATGCAGACCAGTCTCTACTTACTTTGTGTAGAACAGAATGTAAGAGTCTGTGTAACTAACATCAATAACATTACAAAGTAAATAACATCTTTATGCAGGAAAAACATTCCTTTGAGCCAAATATAGTCAATCAGGCAAGAGCGTCTGAGTCTAGTCTTGATCTTTGTACTGGAATTTGAAATCTAATTAAGGGAAGTACGGGAAGTTTACGGTTACCATTTTATTTACATAGGCATAGTTATTTCGGATCCGCGCCTTAGACGCGTGTTTTCTTTTATTAACATAATATTTGTGTGTGTGTGTGTGTGTGTAGGAGCTCCAGGAGAAGAACAGCGCTGCCGCTGAAGCTCTGGCCGCAGCCGAGCGACTGAGCGAAGAGAGGCTGAACCAAGCAATGAACGCTCAGGTGTGAACACACACACACACACACACACACACACACACACACACACTGACCTGAACACTTCTGATCGCCTCTATGGATATAAATCACGTAAACGTTAACACTCTTTAAGGCAATCTCCTGCACGTTCTAACATGGCCGTGTGTCCGTGTGCGTAGAGCGAGGTCAAACAGAAGCTCGACGCGCTCCAGGCGGAGACCAAGAACGCTCTCCGAACCCTCTTTCCTCACGTCGTCATAGAAACCGAACAGGTAAAGGGGTCGCCCTTTGGGTCACATCACTGTCATCGTCATTGTCGCGGCACAGGAGAATGAGGTCACTCAGTATAATGTAGTCTGATTAAACAGCGTATTAATCTGACCTTTACACAGAGCACAGTGTAGTGTTTTATAAATGTGTGTGTTAACGATGTATCCGTGTAGGCAGCAAAACGATGGCTTACACATTTGCGTTAATCTAAGTGCTAGAAGGCTACTGCGCGGAGGGGGAAAAATGTTTCTAACTGTTAACACGAAATAAAGGTTGAGGTACTAAATGTTGTTTGTATGTAGAGTAACTGGTTGGAGGCATTCACACTCGAAGCACAGGAGACGCTCACACACAGCCAGCAGGACGCATCTGAAGGAAAAGACGCAGCGCTAACGGTAAATAAACACACGCCTTGCTTCTCCCATACAACATTACAGTTCTGGCCTTGTTCACATGCTGTGTGTGTGTGTGTGTGTGTTGTCACACAGGACGCTCTGCAGAAGTTAAAGGAAGCGGAGGAGAGTCAGACAGCACTGTATGCGCAATGTGAGCAATACAGAGCCACCCTCAGTGAAACGGTATGATACACACTTGCCTAATCATTTCCTCCCTGTGTAACGCCCAGTTACTCACTGGCTCTATTATTGGCGCACAGTAATCGTGTGTGTGTGTGTGTGTGTGTAGGAGGGCATACTGAAGGATCTGCAGAACAGCGTGCAGGACGGAGAGGCCGCATGGAAGTCCAAGATCTCAGAAATCGAGGAACATCGGCAGACGGTAAACACACACGAACTCTGTGGTAGTCAGAAGAAGGGTTTTAGAAGCTCGCAGTCAATTTTAATAGAATTTGACTACCCTAACGCAAATAAACACACACACTCATATGAAGTGATTTAGGGGGTAAAAAAACAACAACAAATTTTGTGTTTGATGTCAAGACCATTCTTGTTTAAATTTGTGTGTGTGTGTGTGTGTGTGTCACAGGCCCTGGTTCAAGTGAAGGAGCTGGAGGAGACTGTAGAGGCGCTGAGGACAGCGAACCAGAGCACAGAACAGGTGGAGCTCAGTCATTTCCATAACCTTCATGTTCACTGGCTTAGAAGTGAGGCAGGATCCGTGCAAAGAGGCAGGAGTCTAAGCACCAAGTCGGTGCATAGCAGTGATGCTGACCCAGCTCTGCTTTTCTTCCCAGCTAAAAGGGCAGGTAATGCTGCTAGAAGCACAGCTGGAGAAACAGCTGGAGTCCATCAGCTTCAGCCAGAGCTGTGCTGAGGAGGTGGAGGAGGTGATAGTCAACACGCTGCAACACTCACGCCACAGGGCATTGAAAAGCAACGTTTAGGATTTGTTTGTTTAATAAGTAAGATTTATTTTTTTTTTCTCTCGCTTTCTTCCAGCTTAAGGCGTTGTTAACAGCCACTCAGAGTCAGCTGGAGGCGGCCCAATCAGACGCTCAGAAACAGCGTGCTGAGCTCTCGGCGGTAAGTCTCATGCTAGCACGTACATCGTTTCAGTGTAAAAAAAAATAATACTAATAATTATAAGAATATCAGTCTCATCTTCCACCTCATGAAGTACCTGCTGTAAGAAAAGCTGACACACTGATCTCAGTCTAACTCGCAAGCTCATGTACTAATGCATGAGAAGAGAGGTGTGTGTGTGTGTGTGTGTGTGTGTGTGTGTGTGTGTGTGTGTGTGGTTAGGATCAGAGGTGGGGCCTGTGTTTGAGTGATTGCTGTGCATTACAGGTCAGGCAGCAACTGCAGGCGGTGACTGAGCATGTGCAGAGCAACGAGGACACGCAGCCCGGCCAGGTCAGGCTGGGGAATGTGGCTGCTCAGCTGTGTGTGTGTGTGTGTGTTAGAAAGACAACGTAGACTGTGCCTTGTGCTGGTGCTAGTTATACCAGTATTGTTAGTTTTTCTTTTTCTTTTTTTTTTTTTTTTTTTTTGGTGCCTGCGTTTACGTGAAGTGTCGTCTGTTTTTGGTAAAAGTCGTGCTATACGGGGCTTTCGCTGGAAGAGAACTCTGGGAATAGGCATGTGCCGATTTATCAGCTGTACCGTGACCTTCAGCGCACAATATTGTAACGAACAAAATCAAAATACCGTCGCTTTCGACCGGCAAACTCTTACACCACAGCATTTGTGAATTCTCAGTGTTGTTTAGGTGGTTGGTTCCTTTCCAGCGGAGATGACATCGGCACACGTCTAACCCGAGCGCATGCTGTGTTGGATTTCGAATGCCGAAGGCGCGCTCGCTGTGCGACTCCCCCGTGGGTTCCTCTAACCCCTTCCCGTAGATCCCCGCGTCTGTGCTGCGTCGCTCCTTTCCCTTGCTTGTTCCGTAAGGTTACTTTTGTCTGACCTGTGACCTCTCGTTGCAGGTGCAGGCACAGCTGGAGCAGGCAGAGGTCCGACTGCAGACAGAGGCGAGCGCGCGCCAGCAGGTGGAGCGCAGCTACGACCAGGTGACAGCTGATTATCAGAAAATAACAGACTTCCTGCATTATATCCTTTGGACCTTTTTTTACATGTTGCGTATTGTATTACAGATACGATGCTTTACGTTAAAGCGCGTATACGTGCGTTATCTTGCAGGCCCAGAAGTGTGCGAGTGACCTGGAGGCTCAGGTGGCGGAGCTGAAGGCGGCCGGAGAAGGAGCCACCAGTGAGCTCAAGGTTCCCACAGCACCACATTATCATCTTTCACAGCAGCCGGCAGCAGACTAGCGCCGTCTCACGCCGTGTGTGTGTGTGTGTGTGTGTGTGTGTGTGTGTGTGTGTGTGTGTGTGTGTGTGTTTAATAGGAGAGGCTGGAGAAGGAGGTGAAGCTGACGCAGGAGCTCACGGAGACCTCTGCGACACTCCAGCAGACACTGAACAACACTCAGGAGGAGCTCACCAAAGAGAAGGAGGTGGTGAAAACCCTGCAGGAGCAGCTACAGGAGAAAGTGCAGCAGCAGGTGCTGTTCTCTTCCCACTGACCTGAGTCTGTTAGGCTGCCAAGTTAATTGGTAACTAATCAGCCGTAGAGAACACACACACACACACACACACACACTTTTCTCTGTTTCACATCTAGATTCATTTTGTTCTGCTAGTGCTTTTTTTCCCCTTCTTCTCCTGCACGTCTAAATCATCAAGCGCTCGCCTTAAAAGACCACATTCAGATCAGTAATACAGACATCAACGCTTTTAATTTAAAAAAAAAAAAGCCTTTATTATGAAAAATAAATAAATGTACCAATCCGATTGGAACAAAAATCCTCCGAATCACCTTCACCTTCACCGTCAAGCTTCAGGCCACGCCTCCCCGTGAAGTCTGGCGCTTGACAACCGCGTCTGAGCCGAGCGTGTGATGATTGTCGGTAAAAGATGCTGTGCGGCTTGTTTAACGGAGGGATGAAAACAACAGCAACAACAACGGGGGGAAAAAAAAGGTGCAGCCACTGTTACAAAGTCGTGATATAACAGGTTTATCGGAGCCTTTAATTGGCTAATGCCACGAACCCACACACACACACACACACACACACACACACACACACACACACACATACGCACGCACACGATTTTCCAGTTTGTCTCATTTAGCTTCAGCTGATCCACTCTTTGTGTACGGCTCCAGAAACCCCACCCACGTTACACCGCCCGTGTCTTTAACTCAGTCACACAGCCATCTCTACATCCTATTTTAACCAGCCTATGGAGAGTGCGTGCACACAAAAGGTGTGTGTGTGTGTGTGTGTGTGTGTGTGTGTGTGTGTGTGTGTGTGTGTGTGTGTGTGCGCGTGTAGTTTACTGCTATATTTAACAGCTCATCGTGAGCTCCTTATTCTCTGAGCTGGCCGTTCATGTGCCTACACCATGGTGGTTCGTTTTGTAAGGATACACACTCCATGTTCATGTAATTATAATGTAATGTTTAGTTTTTTGGTTCTTATACAATGAATAGTTCAGACCAGTGTGTGTTTTTAAAAAAAAAAAAAGATATAATTTAGTGCTTCTGTGTCTTCAGGAAGGAGAAGAGCTGAAGGAAGGAACCTCTGTGTGATGTCGCGGCAGGAAGGAGGAGCAACCGAACCACCAAAAATGCCTTAATTTTTCTTTGTTCTTGTCTCTGTAATCGTTCATGTACTGTATTAAGAGGAGCGCAAAGGGAGGGGTGTGACATACCGGGGTCCAAAACGCAAGTTTAACAACTGATTTATATTTTTAGTCGAATTCTTTACGTATGGTCTACTTTTTTTTTTTTTTTCCCCTTTCATCCATGTCCAAGACTCTTCACATTCCTCCGACTGTCAGTGTTACGAAGAAAGGGCAAAGTGCATGTGCGTCAGACGCACGCTCCGGTGCAATCACTTACAAAGACTGTCCTTCACGTGGAAGTGAAGAGAAGGAACATTTCCCGTTACAGCGATGCAATACAGCCCTGACGCTACTTGTAGTCGGCTGCTGACCAAATGTGATTTAAACTGAAATAAACATTTAAGAGATTATTTGCTTTTGTTGGTTGTACGTGTTGATTTTTTTTTTTTTTTTTGGGGGGGGGGGGATTATAATGCTTTTTCTGTGTGTTTATCAAGATAACTTTTTTTTTTTTCCTTGTTTGCTCATCAGATTATTACAAGGTTTTCACATTAGGTTTTCACACACACTCCATTTTTAGAGAGCGAGAGATTTAAAAAAAAAAAAAAAAAACCACGCCTCCTCTACTGACAGTAGTGCTGACACGAAATCACATCACACGTTTATATTAACGCACTTTTTTTCTCCAATATCTCATCATTCCTATAGAAACAGAATGACTCGTGTGAATAGTGGACTCGTAAGATGGACACTCCACTTAAACTAAGCCTCATAAGAAACAAATGAAAGAACATTATTGTATTTTACTGTAAGGAGACGTTTATTTAACATTTAAGGAAGGAGCCTCCAGTGTCAGCGTTTTCGTATCAAGTATAAAACTGTCCCTGATAAATGGGGCATGATAAAGTGCTGTGGTATAAGAGGAATAAAACGCTTCCTCTGCCATACCTTTTGACATTTCTTTGAGATCATTTATGTTGCTCAGGTCTCGAGGTTTGTTTATTATATCCATATTGAAGGGTACAGGTTTTAGTTTTCTCAGTTGCATTCGTTACACACACTGAATACCCTGATGGAGGCCTCATTGCCTGATGCAGTTGGCTCTAGTGACTGCAAATGCTGCATTTTACACTATTTAATTCAATCTAATTTTATTTTATTTTGCTTTATGTTTGCTACATATGTCCCTTAGCCACGCTAATTAAGCTTAACAGGTGCTTTAAAATGTACCAGCCTGTTACTTAGACAGTCATACTGTGTTTATAATTTACTGCTTTTTAATTTAGATTAAAATCGTATGTTTAATATTAATTAGTTAGTTTAATTATTGTATAAAAGTTTTATTTTATTATTTATAAAAGTATTTACCTTTATTATTAATATATTTAATTCACATAATACATTTAACAACAATAATAATGCATTATATTAATATTAATAATATTTGGTATTTTGTCTTTTTTTATTATTCAAAAGAACATTTAAAACGTTTATTGTAAAACTTCTAACCGGAAGTCAATCCTCTGTGCTTTTATGTTGCGGACGCCGTTTTCCTTAATCCCGCCTCCTGTTCTAGGATTGGTTAATTCTCTGGGCTCGGAAACCTATCGCCAGCCAATTGGAGAGTTTACAGTATCATATAGTAACCAATCACAGCGAAGAGGCGGGGTTTGTATGATTACGGATTCGGCAAGACACCGTCCCATGTCAACAAGCAAGATGGCGGCGCGCATCGGCGTTTTGCGGTTGAACTTCGTCCGTTTGAAGACGTTGTGGCCGAGTGTGAGGAGATGTTCGGCGCTGTCCCACACTCCGGTTCGCGAGGAATTTACAGCCAAACGCGTGCGACAGACTTTTGTGGAGTTCTTCAGGCAGGAGTATGGGCACAGGCTTGTTCCGTCGTCCCCGGTGCGGCCCAGAGGAGACCCGAGTCTGCTGTTCGTCAACGCGGGAATGAATCAGGTCAGATACACGGCACTCAGCGCGCGCTAACGGATTAAATATACGCGTTAAAGTGCAGTGCCGAGCTGTGTGACGTGACAACCGCCTGTGATTGGTTATCCTGTTGAGTTCAGGGCTCATCTCGATTCATATCGCTGCTCGTGTGTACTCACGGTATCAGTGTATCGCGATATCTTCTTCTTTTCTTTTTTACAGTAAGTAAACAATACTCGTCCACGAGAAAGTATTGGCACCCTGGGGATAATTACTAGCACATCCCCTGAGAGAGCTTGTGAACTTCACCTGTACGGAGTATTGATTTATGTTTGCGCCAATTTCTTTTTCCAAAAGTATTTGCACCCTCACAAATTGTGTGATGAAGCCTGAGCCTTCTCCTTAACAAATGCTGGGACTAGTCATGGTGTGTTTGTGTGTTTCCCTTTTTAAATTGTTTGTCCCAATGCACAGTGGGCCTAAAAGTTTGCTCACACGAACAGCTTCCTTGAATGCAAACCACATGTCTTTCAGAAGGGTTTCTGAATAGAGAGACAGACGTTTGTCATTGCAAAACAGCACATTTGTGTCCTTTAGTCATTCCTGTGTTGATTTGAATGTATGTTTGGAGTCACTGTCTTGTTAGCCAAATTGTAACCTCCAGGCAGAAGAGAACAAAACTTGATGGTGGGTTTGGGGGCTTTTCCTTGTGTGCACATCCCATTAAAATTATTATTATTTTTTTAATGTCTGTGGTTATGAATGATGGATTTGTGACCTCATACTTATGCGCCTATACATACTTATTAAGGAAACATGAAATGCATTCCAAGGCAAAAGAATTCCCGAATGATTTACATGTGCCAATAATTTCAGCATGTGTTTTTGAGAAAAAAAAAAAAAAGAAAAAGAAAGAGATGGAGATGATAGCCGACTCCGATCCCCTGTTGGTAATTGTGGTGTATTCTGCTGCAGTTTAAGCCCGTGTTGCTGGGCTGTGCTGACCCGCGCAGCGAGATGGCCTCGTATCGGCGTGTGGTGAACAGTCAGAAGTGTGTACGTGCTGGTGGAAAACACAACGACCTGGAGGACGTGGGCAGAGACGTGTACCATCACACCTTCTTCGAGATGCTGGGCAACTGGTCGTTTGGAGACTACTTCAAGGTGCATCGCACAACGCCAAAGTATCAGTCGATAGAGTAACCGAGCCTAATCCAGTCAAATCAGCACCTTCCGACCAATCAGATGCGAGTATTTATAGAGGCACTGTGTTTATTGTTATGTAACTGTAGCTGTTGTGTTTAGGTCGAAGCTTGCACGATGGCCTGGCGCTTGTTAACAGAGGTGTACGGGATCCCGGCCGAGCGTCTCTACGTGTCCTATTTCTCCGGCGACGCGGCGAGCGGCCTGCCCGCGGACAAAGAGACGCGACAGATCTGGCTTAGCCTCGGGTACGTCCGCTAAAGACCTGACAGCACGGTGCGTCGTGTTTTCGGCGAAATGCTCTGCGGAGGTCTGTGACTTGAGTAAACACCGCTTTTGGGGTCATGAAGGTGGTTTATGATTGGCAGCAGTGGGGTGATGGTATACAGGTGTTAGAATATCCCACGATGAAGAAGACTGACAAGTCAAGTATGCAGAAGTGCTGATGTCAATATTATCATATTGAAGCAACATGAATGAAAGTCACCCAGTAGTAAAGCCGGTTGACTGAAAGGGAAAGGACACGGGGGCGTAAAAGATGTTCATTCGCTTACACAAGTGTAGAAGAATAAAGACAAATAGTACTCGGTGTACTGAAAGGCTCTTGAGTCCTGGGATGAGCAACAGGACAGTGTTTATGATTACAGCAGCCGCTCTAAGATGTCTTCTTTTCTTTGTCCCAGTGTGCAGCCGGATCGCATTCTTCCATTCGGAATGAAGGATAATTTCTGGGAGATGGGCGAGACGGGGCCGTGTGGCCCGTGCACCGAGATCCACTACGACCACGTAGGCGACCGGAACGCCGCCGAGCTCGTCAACATGGACAGTCCGGACGTGGTGGAGATCTGGAATTTGGTGTTCATGCAGTACAACAGGCAAACACACACTGTATACTACTCACCTAACTAGATCTAAGTGAGGGGGGGGATGGGGGGGGGAGCAAGTAGTAGCAAGTAATCAAAGAGCATCGTTAACTTTGACTCTGCTTTGTGTGTGTGTGTGTGTGTGTGTGTGTAGGGAGGGCGATGGAAGCCTGCATCCTCTCCCCCAGTGCAGTGTGGATACCGGAATGGGATTGGAGAGACTCGTCACTGTGCTACAAGGGAAACGCTCCAATTACGACACAGACCTGTTCACACCACTACTGTCTGCCATCCATAAGGTCTCTCTCTCTCTCTCTCTCTCCCCCTCTCTCTATCTCTCTCTCTCTCTCTCACTTGCTTCACCACACAAAGTTGAGAAATCAAACATTCATGGACCCAAATATGAAAAAAACGCCACTGCGTGTACATTTCATGGTGAAAAGAGTCGACCTGGAAGTACAAGTAGGAGCTTCTCAATGCTGTAAATGCTCTCTGGAAAATAATTCTGTTTTCCTTAAAAAAATAAATAAATAAATAAATCCCGTTCAACATGTGCAAATTTCAATTTCAGCACCTGGAAGGATTCTGCAGGCTTTTTCAGCCGCCATGTCTGTCACTCTCTTGAGATTTTTATGAAGCATGTAATGATCCATGTAAACAGCACATCAGGTCCTAGTGGCGATTTTTAATCTAGTACTCTGAAATGAGAAATATGAGGACATTGAACGTCTTCCGTCTCGCATGCTGGAACTAAAAGCGTGTAATCGTGTGTCCGCGTGTGCAGTGCAGCAACGCCGCCGCCTACGCAGGAAGGACGGGCGAGGACGACAAAGGCCGAGTGGACATGGCGTACCGCGTGGTCGCTGATCACATCCGCACGCTGTGCGTGTGTATCGCAGACGGAGTGTATCCCGGGATGAGCGGGGCAGAGTAAGAACACACACACACACACACACACACACCGTTTTGAGCACCAGACAGAACTCTGGATCATCTGACTATTCTGTACGTCT
>CM074940.1:14574187-14585843 GCA_037576815.1 Pangasius larnaudii
GACTGTACTACTGCACTGCTCACAACCAGCTGGGACAGCACAACTCTACAGCAGCACATCTGGATGTGTTACGTAAGCACAGTGTCACTCTTACATGTAACTTTATAAAGAGCTTACCTCCATCACAATCGCATGTGAATAAAAGAAATGGTCGTGCCATATACTGTATGGGGCGGTTCAGAATGTCGCTAAGGCTGAGTTCTCATAAGATCTGTTTTTATTTAAGTTGAATCATGAATTGTGAGTCAGTGTGTCTAAAGACATCTAAAACCTCATTTGATCACGATTTTGATGGATAGTTACATGCTGTAGTTACATACCAAAAATAAAGAGAATGTTTTTTTTTTTCTTCCATAAAGTAGATTAGGTTATAAATATAGAGGTAGACAGGACGTCTTTCAGTGGAACTGGAATGAAATCTTTAAATGTGGTTTTGTCCTTGTTCACTTAAAACACTAGAGCTTTACTTTTGGTTGAGATATGCGTATGTGCAAAAAGAGGAACATATATCAGATCAGGAACACTTGGAGTTTTCAGAACTATATAAAGTAGAAAAAAGGGTTTTCGCAGCCATAGTAACACAAAAGAGCATCATGTTACCGTTACCTATGATTTATTTCTGAAGGATCAGAGAAGAACACAGTGTTAAAGGTCATCATGGTGGGACTGGTTGTCTTCCTGGTGGTAACACTCATCCCAGGAGCTCTGTGGATGTGGTATGTGAAATGTGAACATGCTGAATATGAAATGCTTGATACATAATTTGCAAATAAATAGTCATCTGCAACTAGCATGAACATGTGCTTGCTGTTTCTCAGGAAGAAGAGGTCGAGCTCAGCTCATGGCCACAGCAGCACTGGTGAGAGCGGACAGGTGAGTGTGGATGAAAACAGAGACTGTTTGATCATGTGACATGTTCAACTATGAACTTTACTCTGTTCTCCCTTTCAGTGTCAGTCTGCTGCTGTGTATGAAAATGTCCCAGCCTTAGACCGCAGTGAAAGGGTCGACTCGGATGATCAGGATAACGTTCAATACGCCAGTGTTGTTTTTCTATGCACAAACACACAGGAAGGGTCTCTGTCTCCCAGACTTCCTCCAGGCATCAGAGAGGAAGAGGATGTTCAGTACGCCGCTGTGAACATAAGCATGCGCACTGCTGCCATCTATTGAGCAGATCATTATCATTTAAAAGACATCGTTTAAGAGGTGTTTTGGCTCCTGTAGAAAAAGCTGAGAGAGACATGATAGTTATGTTTCTCTATTTTATTCATCAACACTGCTTCCAAACCAGAGAAGAGGGAAGGCTTTAATATTTTATCAGTGTACTGTAGTGCTATTTGTAGACTTTTTTTTTTTTTTTTTTTAAGATTTAAGGTCATCCTTCCACATTGTCTTTCTAGAAATGCCCTGTTGAACAGTTTCATTTACATTTATGGCATTTGGCAGATGCCCTTATCTAGAGTGGCTTAGATTTCTCTTATTTATACATCTGAGCAGTTGAGGGTTAAGGGCCTTGCTCAAGGGCCCAGCAGTGGCAGCTTGGTGGTGCTGGGGCTCGAACTCGTGACTTTCCGATCAGAAGTCCAACCTCTTAACCACTGAGCTACCACTGCCCTATTTCAAGCGTGGTTTTGTTAACCATCTTATTTATGATGGATTAATGCTAGGAGAAGGGTAACCTCGCTACACTGTCTTGTGATACTATTTTACACAAATACAACTACAACTCTCTTAGAGGCAGTTGAAAAAAGGTCATTGTGGAACATCACGTGTTCTCTGAAGGAGTGCTGAGGATGCAAGACACTGTGTTGCTGTGTTGTGCATGTTGCTACATTTAGTAGTTCATTGGTAACTATGCAGGGATTAAGCAGGAATTCATGAATATTTCAACATTAACTACTAAGGAATACTAGTTAATTACTCAGTAAGTATGTTAGGAGTGGCTCACTATTAATTACACTCTCCTGTAGAATTGTTAGCTAACTATGGCTCTTTTTTAAAACAAAACAAAACAACAAAAAAAAACTACTGAATATTAATCCCCAATAGTGAAGCTGTACCTTCTTCGTGGAGATCTACTACCTAAAATACCCCAGCATACTCCAGCAACTTGGTAAATTTAATTGTCTATATGATTTAATATAGACAACAGAAACAGGTCTCCTCAGAGGAGCACAGGGTCGGTGTGTTGTTTCTCTTTAGCCAGTCAGGATCTAAGGAGAGAAACAGTTAGGAACACTTCCGTAAATAGTAATGAGTTTCCATGTGTTTGACTTTATACAACAGTTAGCTCCAGTCCACTAATTTGGATGAGCAGCACTCCAAGAGTGCTTATATTTAGTATAACCGCACTGGGATGTTTCACCGTACCCTCCGCTTGTCCATGTTTGCCATGTAAAATTCCAATTCAAGCAACCATCTCACTGAAACTGTTACTACAGTCCTGTTAGCGACATCATCGGCGGCCAAGGCAATCGATACATTTTTCACGAATATAACCTTTGACTTACAATTTGAAAACTCGTCAGATGAAGATGAAGTGGAGGAAGGGAAGCAAATTAAACTATCAGAGAGTGTGGCTCCTTCTGGATCTATTTCCATTTGTGGGGAAAAATAAGCAAATTATTTGGCCATATTATGTCCAAAATGTCAGTTACTCTTTATTAATTAGTTTTTTCCTATGGCAGAATCACAACCGTGTCAATATTCAGTATAACCGCACTCTTGCTCCTGCAATATTATTAATTATAATACTGTTCCAGATTGTCATGAAATCATGAAGAATGACACAGTAACACTTTCGTCACTGGTAATGAGTTTCATTTTATTGTTTATGCCTGTAACATATTTACTGTACATATAGTTAGAAAACGTGCACAGCAACATTGTTAAATGATTATAATGGTACATAGGGCTGTCAAATGAATTTAAAATCTTCAACCAGTACCGTAAAGACCTCAAGTGTTAGGGATGAAATTGTTGCTTTTCTATTATCATCTCATCATTGTTTTAAGCAATATTGGTGATTTGAAACTGCTTGTTTTGTCTATGTCTGGTTTTAAAAACATCTGTAAGTACAACTGAAAGGGGTGTGTAAACTGTAAACTGCTGTTTTTTTTTTTTTTTTTTTAAATTAAACCTGCACTTGTGTCCATGAGATGCCAAAAGGAAGTAAACTTGAGAGGAACCAGTTTCAAGAGGGAACCCATCCTCTTCTAGGTGACAGTCGACAGTGAGATTATGAGTCAATACACTTTCACAACTGTATGCTATATAAGTCAAACAGTACTGAGAGTGTTGAAAGGACCTTCAGTATGAGCATCCAGGTCTTTTTTGATTGCAGAAGAGTTTGTATCCTAGTGAAGTTATCCGCTGAAAAATGGAGGAGGCTTGGGGATAAACTGTTTTGAGTAAATGCAAACCTTCGGCTGTCCAAGTGAGACCATCCACAGCAATCCTTAGGGTATCCGTGTGGTACTATCTACAGCAATCTCACTACAATCTTTAAGGCCATTCATATGGGGCCTTCCTCAGCAGCAGCGAGTGATTCTGAGGTGAAAGAAGCTCCGGACAGAAGTAGAGCATCAAGATGGGCCAGGCAGGTCTGGAGGGCAGAAGGAATCAGGATGACTGGCATCTCATCAGGCGGCAGGAGTAACATGTGTAGCTCTATAGAGAGAGAGGTAAGTACAATAACTGTACTGGAGGGATGAATGTAGAGAAGATTCTGTTCTTAGGCCAAAATGTATCTTGACCTCTCTGATCTGTCAGTTACCATCCAGGCTCCAATGCATCTTTTGTTAAATCTAAGATTGTGAAGAAGGATGGGGCCAACTACTCTGTCCTATTCTTGTGCATTTCTGAGTGAGTTCCAGAAGCTTCCTACTATAGAATCAGTGCTGGCTAAAGCACTATACATCGATCAAATGGGATCAGTTTAGCATCCAATCAAGTTAAACAAAGTAGAAAAAAAAAAACAATTCATGCTATACAATATATTTAGCACCTATCAGTGCATGTCCGAAAATGGATAAGCCACTGCACTGCTGTTTGGGACTTGAGGATGAGTTCTCCGACCCTACCTCAGTAAATTGTTTCAATATGCTGGAGTAAGCAAAGATATAAAAAAAAAAGTCTCCTTTACCTCCCCAAAAGGCATATTGAAATAGATTTGCTATCATTAACTGGCTATAATTAGCTTGTCTTGTTTGCTAATACCAGGTTAGACTAGCATCAGTTCCAGTAGCCAACATAATTGTCTAGACAGCAAAGTCTAGCTAACGGTAAATATTGCAAACTTGTCGAGACTGAATGATGTCTTCAGGCAAAACTTTATCATTGCTTTAAAAACAAAGATCATCTAACAGTTTTGGAAAAGCAATAAAATACTTGAGTACATTTAAAAGTAGCAACTCTTTTATTTTCACTTGAATACATTTTTGCTGGGTGTGAGTATGAGAATTTGAAGCAATAGTAAAATCATTAACTATAAGGACACAGCCTTGTGAAGGAACAGAGACAGACACACAGTCATAAAAGATGAAACAAAAGAGAAGCAAAAAACTGAAATCAGGACACAGTACATCTTTAACTAATTTTTAAAAAGTCACTCCTGAATGTCTGTTCTCATGTAAAGAAGAGGAAGAGACTAAGATACGTTAATGTGTTGATAACAATGCTATGGTAAGAGGACTGCAAAATTATCAGTTTCTCTGGATTTACGATTTATGGGTATATGTTTGAGTAAAATGAATATTTTCGTTTTATTCTAGAAACTACTGAAAACATTTCTTCCAAATTCCAAATAAAAATACTGTCATTTAGAGAATTTATTTGCAGAAAATGACAACCAGTCACAATAACTAATAAAGATAGTATTTACAGACATAAAAATAATGCAAAGAAAACAAGCTCATATTCATTTTTAAACAACACAATACTAATGTTTTAACTTGGGTAGAGATCAGACATCAGTATTTGGTGGAATAACCCTGATTTTCAGTCACAGCTTTCATGCATCTTCTCCATCAGGCATGTTCTCCATCAGCCTTTCACATTGTTGTTGGGTGACTTTATGCCACTCCTGGTGCAAAAATTCAAGCAGCTTGGCTTTGTATGATGGCTTGTGACCATCCATCTTCCTCTTGATCACATTCCAGAGGTTTTCAATGGGGTTCAGGCTTGGAGATTGGGCTGGCCTTGAAATGACCTTGATCTGGTGGTCCTCCATCCACACCTTGATTGACCTGGCTGTGTGGCATGGAGCATTGTCCTGCTGGAAAAAACAATCCTCGGAGTTGGAGAACATAGCAGAAGGAAGTAAGTTTTCTTCCAGGATAACCTTGTACATGGCTTGATTCATGTGTCCTACGCAAAGATGAATCTGCCCGATTCCAGCCTTGCTGAAGCACCCCCAGATCATCACCGATCGCCATTCTTTTTCTAGGTCACTCGATGTCATCCTACGGTTGTTGAATGACATTTGAATGAGTTGGTGGTCATCCCAGTCAGTGGAGAGTCAATTTCACCCTCTGCCAGTCTGTAGCCTTGTTGTCCCCAGTGTCTGCTGCTTGACCTTGTTCTTATGAACCGCCATCTTTGAAATTTTAAGGATGGAAGCAACCTGAGGCTCACTGTACTCCTCTGCCAGTAAAGCCAGAATTTAACCCTTCTTTTCCTCACTCAAAACTTTTCTTTTCAACTTTTTTGGCATTTTCAATAGAAGGTACTACTTTGAGGTAATACTGTTGCTGGTAATATTGCAAGAGGACAGTGATGACCACAGCAGTGGTTTTTATACTTTTCTTCATTAAATAAGATTTGGTTCAGGTGCTCATCTAATCAGTACCTCATTAAATAGAATGACGTGTGCTTGTGTTGGAATTCAACAGACACTGGAATGGAATGGCTGCCATTCATGAAGATTTAAGAAAAATTTGGAGTGGTTTCTTAATTTTTCCAGAGCTGTGTCAGCCATAACAGTAAAACCACCTGCCTAATATTGTGTACGTCCCCCTTGTGCCTCCAAAACAGCTCTGACCCATCAAGGCATGGTCTCCACAAGACCTCTGAAGGTGTGCTGTGGTATCTGGCACCAAGATGATAGCAGCAGATCCTTTAAGTCCTATAAGTTGTGAGTTGGGGCCTCCATGGATCGTACTTGCTTGTCCAGCATATCCCACAGATGCTCGGTCAGATTGAGATCTGGGGAATTTGGAGGCCAGGTCAACACCTTGAACTCTTTGTCATGTTCCTCAAACCATTCCTGAACAATTTTTGTGTTTGGTAGGGTGCATTATCCTGCTGAAAGAGGTCACTGCCATTAGGGAATACCGTTGCCATGAAGGTGTGTACTTGGTCTGCAACAATGTTTAGGTAGGTGGTACACGTCAAAGTAACATCCACATGAATGCCAAGGGTTCCCGGCAGAACTTTGCCCAGACCATCACACTGTCTGATCCCATCCTGGTGCCATGTCTTCATGCCACACGCACCCAGCCATGAGGTAATTGAAAACATGATGTAAAAGAAAACGTGATTCATAAAACCAGACAACCTACTTCCATTGCTCCATGGTCCAGTTCTGATGCTCACATGCCCATTGTAGGCACTTTTGGCGGTGGACAGGGGTCAGCATGGACGCTTGTCAAAGTCGCTCAGATCCTTATGCTTGCCCATTTTTCCTGCTTTCAATACATCAACTTTGAGAGCTGACTGTTCACTTGCTGCCTAATATATCTCACCCTTTGACAGTTGCCATTGTACCGATATAATCAATGTTATTCCCTTCCCCCAAGGATATTGGACTAAACTCTACACATGGTGGATCTTCAGGTGTCAGCTGTCTGAAGGCTGATGTCACCATGTTTTACAGAATGTTGAGAGATATTATAGTAGCAGCAATCCTCATTTTATTGACAGGTAAACTTTTAAAATATTTCAACACATTCTACTGTCTTTATGTCATGTTGTCACTACTGCAACAGTTTAGAAAAGCTCTTAACATGTCTGTGTGTTTGGAGAGTAAAAGACAAGTTATAGAGCAACAAAAAATAAATCATTTCAATTGTTAAAATTGTGTGTGTGTGTGTGTGTGTGTGTGTGTGTGTTCCAGGAGTTCAGGCTCAGAAAAGTGTAACTCTGTCCCCTCAGAATCTCTGTGTTGTTACTGGAACTATAGTAAAATTCTCCTGTACATATACAACACCTGATTACCTCAGTGTCATGCACAGAGAATGGTATCGACTCCAGAGCTCTGAAGGAGAACCACGAGTACTGAGCAAAGATCCACAATACTCTGGACGAATATCCGTAAGCACCTGGTGGTCTTCCTGTGGGCTGACACTGAGGAATGTGAGTGTGAGTGACTCTGGAGTTTATAATTTTAGATTTAAAACCCAGAGAAGTGACTGGATATCAGCCTCATCTGGAGTTCACCTGACTGTTACAGGTAATGACACACACACACACACACACACACACACACACACACACACACACACACACACACACACACACACACATTCTATAAAATACACTATAGAGCCAAATGTATGTGGACACTTGACCATCACACCTGCAGTCCCCTCTGAAGGCAAGACCAATTCTATTGTTTTTGTTATACACTGAAGACATTTCTTTTGAAGACAAAAGATGAATATGAGATGATATATTAGAATTTCCATTTTCATTTCCTGGTATTTACATCTAGATGTTTTAGAACATGGCACCTTTTTGTTTGAACCCACCCATTTTTCAAGTGATCAGAAATATTGTAGCATGTGACTGACAGGTGTTTCTGGTTGCCCAGATGTGCCCTGTTAGATTGAGTGTTTAAACAAACTCTAAATGTCTACTCTTGGTTCGAGCCCTGGGTTTTACCTGTGAAGACTGCATTTGTTGTTAAAAAGGAGAACCCAACATGAAGACCAGAGAGCTGCCTATAGGAGAAAAGCAAGCCATTTTGAAGCTGCGAAAAGAGGGAAAATCAATCAGAGCCATCGAAGCCATTAAGCATACAGCATAGCCAATCCAACAATGTGGAATGTCCTGAAAACGAAAGAAACCACTGGTGTACTGAAAAACAGACATCGAACAGGTTGACCAAGGAAAACAACAGCAGAAACATTGTGAAAGCTGTGAAGAAAAACCCAAAAACAACAGTCAGTGACATCACCCACAGCTTCTACAGGGCAGGGGCTTCCACCACTGGAAGAAGACTTCAAGAGCAGAAATTATAGATGCCATATGACAAGAATCAAATCACTCATCAGCAGTAAGAATTGGAAAGCCAGATTGGAATTCACAAAAAAATACATAGATGAGCCACAAAAGTTCTGGAGCCAACATTAACCTATACCAAAGTGATGGAAAGGCAGAAGTGTGGAGAAAGAAAGGATCTGCTCATCCAAAACATACGAGCTCATCGGTCAAGCACGGTGGACGTAGTGCCATGGCTTGGGCTGCTTCTGGAACTGGCTCAATAATCTTTATTGATGATGATGGTAGCAGCAGAATAAATTCAGAAGTCTGCCAGTTTACAGAGAAATGCATCCGATCTAACTGGGAGGAACTTCATCATGCAACCAACATATGCAACCAAATATTTAGTGTTATTTTCTTTAAGACCATCTGTTCCAAAACTTTTTCTCATCTAAAAATTTAGTGGCCTGCCATGTTCTACATTGTTTAACAAATCTAGATGTAAATATCAGGAAACGAAATTCTGATCTGTTGTCTCATATTCATCTTTTGATCTCAAACCCACATGTCTTCAGTATACAGCAAACCAAAAGAATTAGTCGTTCCAATACTTTCAGAGGGGTCTATATATGTGTTCTTCCCCAAGCTGTTGCCACAAAGTTGGAGGCACATGACTGTCTAGAATGTCTTTGTATGTTGTGGCATTAAAATTTCCCTACACTGGGGCCTAGCCCAAACCTGTTCCAGCATGACAATGCCCCTGAGCTCAAAGCGAGGTGTCTGTGAAAACATGGCTTGAACTCAAACCCACTGAACACCTTTGGGGTGAACTGGAACGCAGACTGTATACCAGGCCTCTTTGCCTGATATCAGTGCCCTGATCTTGTGGATCAATGGATACAAATCCCCAAAGTTATGCTCCAAAATCTAGAAAACCTTTCCAGAACAGTGGAAGCTGTTACAGCAGCAAAGAGGGTACCAACTCCATATCAATGCCCATGGTTTCAGAATGGGATATTCAACAAGCACGTATGGGTGTCATGGTCAGGTGTCCACATACTATTGGCCATATAGTGTATGTAGTGCATATTTCAGGTATGAGTATTTACATATTTTACATGTACATAATTGTGTGTAGACTTGCAGGTGAAGCTGAAGCCTAACACTGTAGGACAGAGAGAGGTGCAGGTGACTTGTAGCTCCACCTGCAGCCTGAGCACACAACGTTTCTACTGGTACAAGAATAGACAACGTATGAAAAAAGGAAATGGTGCCTCTATTGTCCTCGACTTGACTAGTCCATCTGATTATGGCAACTACTCCTGTCAGGTGTATGAGAGTTTACACCTCTCTCCTTCAGTGTGTAAGTGTCAGTGTCCCTCAGCATCAAGCTGAAACTGAGATTTTTATTGCAAGCTCATGTTCTCTTACAAATAATTTTCAAAGTCAGAATTAATTATTGGTCAGCAAGTATTTCAAAGAAAATCAAAAACTGAAAAAAAAAATGCAGCTTGCATAAGTATTAAATGACCCAGAAGGAAAGAAAGAAAGGAGTAGAACTGAGGAAAAGAGCATTCTAAAGATGTTAAAGATATGGTGATAAAACTTTATAACTTGGGAATAGGGTGTAAAATTATATCTAAGACGTTTGACATGTCAGTAAGCACTGTTGGATCAATAGTGAGGAAGTGGAAGCTGCATCACACCACCCAAGCACTACCTAGACAAGACCCTCCCTCAAAACTCAGCACAAAAACAAGACAGAGACTGGAGAGAGAAGCCACAGTGAGGCCAACAGTCACTCTGAAGGAGTTACGGTGTACAATGGCTAAGAGTGGAGTGAAGATGCTCCAGACAACCAGGACTGTATGGGTGGGTGGGTAGAAAGAAACCATTGCTCAAGGAGAGCCATATGAAAGCATGAGTGAGCATTGGTGTGATGAGACGAAGACTGAGATGCTGTATTCAGACAAGTTTTTCAGGTGCTATGTGTGGTGCAAACCTAACACAGACCATACCTCAATTAACATCATCCTACATCCTTTCACTGTAGTGAAATATGGTGGTGGCAGCATCATGCTCTGGGGATGCTTTTCATCCTAAGGACCTGGGCTTCGTGTCAAAATTGAAGGGAGAATGGATGGAGCAACATATAGGGGGATATTACAAGATAACCTGCTTCAGTCTGCTAAAGAAAAAAAATAAAAAACTTCACCTTTCAGCAGGACAATGGTTTCAAACACCAAGGCCAAATCTGAACAACCTGGAGCAAATCTGCCAGAAAGAATGGGTGAAAATCACTTCCAAACAGTGAGCAAAGCTGGTAGGAACTTTCTCCAAACGGCCTTATAACTGCAGCGAAAGGTGATTCTACCAAGTACTAGTCTGAAGGGGCTGAATACTTACGCAAGCAGCATTTTTCAGTTTTATTTTTTAGACTTTTTAGACTTGCCGACAAATAATGAATTTAGACTTTTGAAAACGTACTTTAAAAGCATATTGGCTGAACAATACCGGTTTAAATCTATTTAAGTATCATTTGTAATCCAGGCAAACCTGATGATTTTTAAGGGGGTTGATTACTTTTGCAAGGCACTGTGTCAATGCCTTTTGAAATGGTGACTCACCATTTCTAAATCAGTAATGTTATGACACATTGTTTAATCGTTTAATAAATTATTGAATATAGAATTTAACAAATTCTAGCCAAAACAACACTTCACGATTCTACTTAACAATATTTGTATTGATTCACACATCAAAGCTTTGACTACATTCCCCCCATGTTTAAAATTAAACAAAATAAGTATCTCTGTGGAAGTTTTATGAATCAAAATTCAAGATTTACCGTCTTTACATTTATAAACAATAAAAAAAGCATGATAATTATGGGAGATTGTTTTGTTTTGTTTTACATGCATGCTGATCTTATCAGGTGACAGGCATTAAAGATCAGCATGCATGAAAAAAACAATTTTCTCATAATCATCATGGTTTATTGTTTTATTTTAAACAATGACAGATTGTATTAATGACCCTTTCCGACAGTGTAACAACATGCTTAAAGCAGATTTGCTTTCCTTTTTAATCATATAGTTTACTGGTTTACAGACCAGCTCACATTTCACATTAATTTCAGCCTCAGAAGAAAAAGAAGAATGCAGCACAAATCACTAGAATTATTCTTTCCTGTGTGTTTCAGGCGTACTGGGTAAAGAGTGTTGGGGTGTGACTTACACTCCTGATCGTGTGTGTGCTCTGAAAGACTCATCGATTGATCTCTCCTGCTCTTATAAACACCCTGCAGGCCTCGCAGTGTTAAAATCAGTGTGGTTCATTAAAGAGCAGGCTGATGCTGAGGCTGTGGATGTGGATGTGGATGTGAGAGAGGATGAGGAGTATCAGGGCCGAGTGCAGTACACACACAGCTCCCAGAATAACTGTAGTCTGA
>CM074940.1:14649605-14667235 GCA_037576815.1 Pangasius larnaudii
ATATATATATATATATATATATATATAAAATCAATACAGACATAGATGTCTGTGCTATGAAAAAACGTATCTATAATAACCTCTTCGTTCAGGAACATTTTCACCCCTAAAGGGCACAGAGTTTGCTGCCTTTAACAAGACATGTAACTATACAGGATTATAGACAGCCTTCCACTAACACACCTTAATAACAGTCCCAGAGAGGGCTCTGTGTGTGTGTGTGTGTGTGTGTGTGTGTGTGTGTGTGTGTATATACAAGGGTGTGTGCTTTCTTAATAAGCTTGAGAAAGGTGTTTTGTTTACATTGCACTCTGGATATCAGCAGCCAAACCCTGATCCTGGAGATTCCAGTGCTGTGGCCCTCGGAGCTGGAGCCAAGAACTGGAGGCAACATAAGTAAGGAGCTTATTGCAATTGCACACATCATTGTTGAAACATCAGCTGTAACTATTTTGTGCCACACTGACAGTCCATTGTAACCACAATATTTCACCTTATGTTAGAGTGTAAATACACAAAAAATGACACAGATCATGACTTATTGTAAATATTCAACATAGCAATACCAAAGCATGAAAAACGTTCATCACATGCCCATGACCTTGGTTTTGTATCTTGTTTTCACATTAAGTCTTGTTTCACAAAGTAAAAATAAAAAAAGAATAGTAGCTATTTTTACTTCATTCTTTCTGCTTAAGATAAAATGTTGTTGGTCTTTTTTTGGCTGCTCCCATTAGGGGTTGCCAAAGAGGATCATTGGTCCCCATATTTGATCTGGCATGGTTTTTTTTTACCCCAGATGCCCTTCCTGACACAACCCTCCCCAGTTTTATCCGGGCTTGGGACTGGCACTAGGAGTGTACCGTTGTGTGCCGGGAATTGAACCCGGTCCCCAGTGGTAAGGGTGCCGTGGCCTACCCACTGGTCCTCCAGAGACCTCTGCTTAAGATAATATATTAAGCAAAAAAAAATTGGTTGGGAGTTATCAACTGCTATTTTATAGGCTTGCAGCCAATCAGTGTGGGTGTAAGCTGATCATAAATTCAAATTAAGCACCTGCGTAAGCTGAGTCTGAATATTGGGAGGTTTCCTTGTGTAAATATTGACATAAACTGAGAAAGTAAGTCACCAATTTAACTCAGCAACACTTGGATACTTTTTCAGGATGCATTGAACCCTTTGAAATTCATTTTCAAAGCAAACTAGCTAATTAGCTCGTAGTAAAAAGCAGTAGTACTTTTTACTGCTAGCTAATCAGGAAGCTGATATACACTGTTTGAAGCAAAGGGAATGTTTAAGTCACCAAGAGAATCAACTTTCTGTTGGATTTTTCATTTATAAATGACACCAGAGAAGCAGCCAGGCAAGATGGAATTATTATCATGGGAACACTGTGCGTGAGGTGGGAATACATATCCTGGATGGGATTCCGGCCCATCAGTCATCGGCCCTTTTCTTATGAAGTGTGTTTAATTTATTTAAGTTATTTAATAGCCACTTTGTTAGTTAATAGTGCTTTGGT
This sequence comes from Pangasius larnaudii, assembly GCA_037576815.1. Classification (NCBI taxonomy): domain Eukaryota; kingdom Metazoa; phylum Chordata; class Actinopteri; order Siluriformes; family Pangasiidae; genus Pangasius; species Pangasius larnaudii. The sequence goes on from CM074940.1 coordinate 14,651,128, forward strand.
TTATCTGCTGACTGCAACATGCTTTTCCATGCCATTATAAGTAGGAATTCGGTCCCAGGAGTGGATCCCTTTGACACATGGTGCGAGCCACAGAAAGTAAACCCTAGATCACTGTTTTCATTCAAACCAGAGATCTGTTTATGGGACTTGACCCAGGTTTATACACATGACCAAACGAACTGAAGCCCTAATTTGAGAACATGCTCTGACAACACTTTCTCAGAAAATGGACACATAGAGTGGGAGATCATCGTGGAAGCCTGTGGTATCGAACAGGTTTAGATGAACTGGATTGGCTAAGACTTGTTCAGAAATGTGAATGATCAGAAATAAACCTCTGCGACTTCAATAAAACCTAACTACATTTTTAATTTATATATATATATATTATGTAACATTTTGCAATGGCAATAGTGCATTGTCCTACTGCCATACTTTAGAGCGTGACTAAACAATTTTATTATCAACCTTATCTTAAATTCTCCCTGAAACGCCTAATCTTTAATAACACATTATGTACCAGTTGAACACATGCTTATCGTGGAATCATAAATTTTCAATATCAAGTAATAGAAAAGAATTAGCCCATTAATAGAGCAGGATGTGATTGAGAGGCTTTAGACAGGGTTAGGGTTAACACATGATTAGTGTTACATTATTATTGTTATACAAGAGTACAGTTAGTACACCACTAAGCTACCACGGTGCCATGCATTTAAAAAAAATCTAAAGAAGTTTTTTAAGTTGTTTCCAGAATTTGTGCTTTTGCAAGACAAATAGTCTATTAACCATCGGAAAGCACAAAAAGATCAGCCTCATACTGGGATACAGGGTCAGTTAGCATTTATTATTGCATTTCATATTTTCATTTGTCTAAACAAATACCAGTGCACATCATTCAACTGGTTTGATAACAAAATATGTAAACTCAAACTCCAGTTTTCACCGTTTTGGTTAAGAACACAATCATCGTGGAACAAATTGGTGCTATCAGCTCCTCAGCACACCGCAGGACACAGGTCTGTGGGAATTCAGCTTAGGGCCAAGCATAGCCACTGAAACACAAACACACATTATATTAAAATATGAAACATTATGTAATGTGTAAAACAGGACCGCTGTGCTGTTACCATCACAAACTCAATTATTTTCCTAGAACAGCACATTCTGACGTGCTTTATTCTTCATATACCCCATATATTTGTCAATGCCTGCAATGTTTTAGTTATTCAAGAACACACTGTACTTTTATATGTTGGAAAACCTAAAGCTATAGTTTGATCTCTGACTGAAAGAGCTGACACTGGTGACTCCTTCCAAAAATTCTCCTCATTGATAAAAGGCTTTACAAAATATCTCGGTCAGATAAAAACAACAGGTTGAGGAACTGTCAGTGTAGTGTTAGGTTTCATATTGAACAAATTCTGCTTTAGGCCACACCCATTTCAGGTTAAAATCTGAATACAGACGCAGACACTGGCATTGCCTTACACCCCTAATACAGTGGAATCATTTATAACGTTACACATAACCATAAATAAAGATGTTTACCTGCATAATATCCAGCTCAATCTTCCCTGTATTGTTCTTGTCAAACTTCTTAAACATATCTGAACACAACAGGAAAAAAAAAACCATGATGTTACCATAAGGATGTTTCACAATGCAGCATTGCACAGTTAGTTGACTGTGATGGCTTATTATTAGTGTTTTATTAGTGGACCTTACCATAAATACTTTCTATAATCTTAAAGCAACTTGAGATTTGTGTTGTTGTTATAATAACGTGGGTTGACAAGCAAAAAGTTTAACTCAAAATTGTTTCGGTAATCCTAATGTAGGTTTGATCCACTCACTGAAAAGCAACTCCATACGGATTACGCAGCCTACGAAGGCATCGAAGTCGATGGCGCTTTGCTGATCAGCATAGCGCATGACTATCACCTCCAGGATGGCTGTGTTCAGCTGGAAGCCTAGGAGAATCAGTTTGAGTTCATTAGTTTTAGTTCTCATGATAAAATTGAATACGGGCATCAATTCAGTTCAAGTTAATAAGCACAATGGCCAGGTACAGTAAGTCTTTCACTTGCTCAGTGTTAGGGTTAGTGTATGATACATGTTAGTGTATGAAAAAAGCTACAAGCATGTTCAAGATCCTAGATTAACAATCATTACCTGCTTCACTGAGACCTTCTCTCATCTCATGGGAGCTCATGGTGCCCGAGTTGTCCGTGTCATGGTTCTTGAAGATCTCCTGTTAAAGTAATGAGAAACTTGATCTACCTCATATTGTGAGTGGGGTTTAGCTGGTCATGAAGAAAATTGCTTTTTTTGTTTTGTTTTGTTTTGTTTTTACAAAAACTGCATCTTTTAAAGGTGGAATAGTCAATTTTTTAAATTCCTTACTTATAACATACATATAATCTAATAGTAAGATAAACATGGGTGTGTAAGCATGTGTCACGTACCAGATATTTCTGTAGCTTCAACCAGAGTGCGTGAAACTCCAACAGCCCGAGTTTCCCGCTGCCATCTTTCTGCGTCCTGTCAAGGCTAAAACTTGATGTTGATAAAGTAGATGTTGTCTGGCAAATTAACAGTGTTGCAGTCAAACTACCTACCCTCAAGTATAATATGTCTGAATAACTGATTGACTCTAGATAATGGATTCTAGAATAAAAGGATACATCCAATAGGCTGACAATATGGCGGCAGGTCTCCATGCTGAAGCCATCCGTCTTCAGGTCAGTTCCTACGTGAAACAAACCGAAAGAAAATAGGAGTACAAACTACAATGTGGAAAAACAAGGAATAAGAGGGAAGATGTATGAGAACGAATGAGCTCTTACGCTGAGACACAATTCTGTCTAGAATCTTCTGCAACTCTAATGCTGAAATTTCAGAATCCTGCAGAAGAGACGACATGATTAGAGCTGTTCCAGGAAGTAGATTAATGGAGCTACATAATAATTTGACATGTTGACATACATTTCCAGCAATCTGCCTAAAGAGGTGTTGGAAATGTGGGTCCACATCTTTCTCTGAGATCTTATCCTATCAGACAGGATGTTGTTAGAGCAGTTCTTATGAAATAAAAAAAAAAACACACAATTCAGATGCCATTCAGAATATTTTAGCTTTTTTTACCTCTTTAATATTGGCGTTGATGTCCGTCTCCATTGGGCTAGAAGAGCAGGATGGGATTAGTCAATGTACTTATTAAGCTTCCACAATAGGAGCAACATTGGATATCATTATTATCAACATTATTCAGTTAAATAGAAATCTGAGAAGTAGAAATTTTTGTATTACACACATCTGTTCTAAATAGTTCTCATAATAATGCTCCTTCCCTTAAATGAACCAACTACCAACTACTCTATAAGGGCCAAACTCAGAGCTGACTTCAGGATTTAACACATTAGATCTTAGACGTCACATATTTCAAAACTTTTCTTCGGTCCGCATTTTCTGTCTGGGGTTCAGAACAAGTCCTTGTGTGTTTAAAGTGAAAAATTCCATCTCAGACGCTTGTACTCAAGATATATCTTACACCCTCAGAGGCATGAACTACACACGTATTCATATTTGTATAATATGGACAGGAAGTGCAGAAAATCTGCTGCGTAACCCGACTCTAAATACAAGGAACTTTCCCCATGTAAATATTAGCCAACTTTTGGACTTAAGTCGCCAAATCTGATTACAGCCCTTTGTAGCTATGATTTAGGACAGATGCTATACCCTGACGTGTTTTCACTTAAATCTACTTGTACAGCAATCATACCCAGCAGTGGCGTGTTTCTCAGCAAAAACACGGAGTATGAAGGCACCCTTGCGGTGTGACTCGAACGTAGAGGGAATAATGACATATTCACCGGGTGGCAGTTTGAACCGGCAGCACACCTCACGCATGTTTATGAAGGTGTTACTCATGGCCACGGCTCTCTGACGCAGCAAGACGTCTGGGCCGAGGTGAATGTTATTTTGACCTTTATACTGCAGGACAAATACATACACAACAGCCATAAACCGAGTTTTCCCATTTGGTTATCACGTTAGCAGAGCAAGAAATCAATTTGGATTTTAACTGTTTATATTGCAAAATTGTATAAATAACATTCACAAATACATTATGGATGGTATGCCATGGTGCTGATTGTTGTCTTTTAACACCTAGCACCTGATGTTGACTGGATGAGGAAAAAAATGCATTATGCCATACACACCTCATCAGGAACCTGAAACACAAACCCACACAGGAGAATATATATAAATAGTCTTTTATTTCTAGTTGACTTAGAGCACTAACATGAAAACTGTCCTCTCTGAAAACTGGAGATTTAAAACTAAAGATTAAAAACAGTAACACTGCAAAAAATTTTTTAGTGTTACTAGTTACTACACTGTAGTATCCTTGTCTTAACACCCCAGAAACACCATGATGCTTTGGTAACACCATGGACTGTGTGCTAGGTCATTACTTTGTAGATAGCAAAGCCGATGGTGTTGAGGTCTCGGCCAAACTGCTTCTCTTGGCGCATGTCTTTCTGCATCAGGCCAACCAAAAAGGAGCAGCCATCTATTCCATCGTGGGGGTCATCGTCCATCTCATCCAGCTTTATCACATACTGGGGGTTTGAGCAAAAGGTTGCTAGACAGAACACAATTTCATACATTTAGAATAGTGTGTCTGACCATGCAAAAGTCAAATGCATTGGCAAATTGCTCTGGCAAGAAGAATAAAATACTTTGGGGCATGTCTGTTATTAGAAAATAATCAACTTCAGGGTGGTAACGTTAACGTTGATTCACATCAGGATGCATCACACCACCTCCTCATTGATTATTTTCCTATAACAGTCATCCCCAAGTGTTTTCTTTTTTATGTAACATACAGAGTTGACCCATCCATAATGTACAACACGCAACACATATTGCCATTAAGTCTATCAGGACTGCCCTCATCCAACTTCAGTAAAGCAGTTGTGGTGTATTGGGGTTTAATATTTAATTAAATATTATTAGTTTTTACTCCATAACTGCAGCAACAAGGTACCAAGGAATCTTTGACTGTTTCAATGACTTAAAGCAATGCTTCACATCTTTCATTATCTTGTACAGTCTGATCCTTCTCTATCTTTTAGAATTACAACTGGAGGTCACAAATTTTGTGGTTTGAGCTGTGCAGTCTGATAGTAAGCTGTACCATTATGCTTCCTTCGTAGTTCATCTTCCTTCTAGAACTGTACCACTGGTTAGCAGAAAATTGCTGGTGGTCAGCTTAGCTTCAGAAGTATGAAAGGGGATACAAACATCCATTCCTAGTCTTGGCTGATTTCGGGGCTGTATGGCATTTTAATGTATGGCATTCTGGCTATGCTAAGTGTGCTAAGTGCTGGGGTTAAAAACAGTTAGAAGCCAGATGCCATTTGAGCTCATGGGAATGGTAACAAGTGCTCAGGACACTTCCCCTCACTACCGCTAGAGGCTGCAATCACCTGAATGATATTGCAACCACTTACAACCACTTCCCAGTTGCTTCCTGGTTCAATAGTATGTAACTAGCTCATATAATCTTAGTCATTGTGAAGTCTTGCCATACCTCGTGGTTGTGTAAATTTAGAGCCTTTGTTAAGTCTGACTGCCTTGCTGCATTTATCTTAGATTATTTTCTGGATTACCATTTGGCTTTGTTTACTGTTTCTGATCCTGTTTTGACCTTCCGACTGCCTTAACATGTTTGGGTTTTGGATTGTGCTTTGACTGTGTCTGCCTAATAAACCTCTTTGCACCTGGACCCTTACTCCTCCTCCCCCCAGTCCCATGTGTTACAGGGACAAGGCAATTCTCAAACAAAGTGGGCTTCATGAATCATAACCAGGAGGTCCCCCATTGTCAAAATTACAATATGTATTGACTTTTTTTTGTTAATAACCTATTTCACTGGTCACTTGATTTGACTTGGTTTTATACAAAGATGGGTAACTCAAAAACAAGTTGCCTATAAATTATGTCAACAATTTTATTAAAAATGCCCTGTGTTATGTTAATCCTTCTCCATTCTCCTAGCTCAAGCTATATATAGTAAGAATAAGACTAAGAACCTGGGTTGTTTCTGCAGCCACCAGCAGTAGAGCCAACCTTCCAAGTGCCCTCAAATTGATGATAGCTCCAGCGGGCGACCCCTTCACTCGTCAGCGTATCAGGAGTCAAGTTACATATCTCCAACTTGGAGTACTGCTGCACAAAATCTGAATAAGCCATCCTGAAAGAAGGGCATAGGAGTGTGTGTGAGTGTGTCTTTATTACAAATGTTGAATTTGCTTATAAGCAAATGCTGACACCATACATTTGAAATAACATGCAGAAAGCCTGCAAAGTTGATCAACAGAAGATGTAAACCAGACTTTTGGATTGAATCCTGACACCTTTAGGTTTTGGTCTACATTATTATCTAAAATCATACATTTCTGCCCAAAATATTAACGTCAAAATACAAACACTTCATTAAAACTCTTTTAGAAAATCTTTTAATGAAAATCTGTGAAGTGAGAGACAAAGTAAGAAGAATATGACAGACAGGAAGGAAGGAAGGAAAGAAGGATGGAAGGAAGACAAAGATAAATCCATACCAGAACTCTCCATCATCTGCCGAGTGATCAAGTTTGGCCTTCTCCTCTGGCAGCACTCGGTCCCACTCTCTAGAGCTGAGGATGATAACGTCAAGAGATTTTTATCAGTTGTCACACCAAGTTGTGGCACGGATGATAAATGGAAGATCCAGTTGGTGTAATGAAACATACTCATCACTCCAAGCTCCGGTCCATTCCACTTGACCCCATGGATTTCTCAGCCGCACCAGTTGAACCGGGGTGCCATACACATGAACCTAGGAGCATCACGCAAGGTCTGTATTCAGAGTCAGTGACTAAAATTCAAAAGCTATGTCAATATTTACGCTGGGAAAGTTCTCTGTATTCAGAGTTGGGTTGCACACATGCTTAAGTTGATTTTTTGGGTGGCCCGTTCAGATTATTAAAATCACCTGAGTGTAGTTCACACCTCTGAGGTTGCACTGAAATAAACAGCTAATAGGAGTTTAATATACTGCCAATATATTGCAGCATTAAAAATCGCTGTAATTTCACATTATTCACTGCAAACTTGTCATAATTTAATAATTTTTTTAAAAATCACACTTACATTCCAAAGGTTATATTCTAATATAACTGCTGTTCTAGTTATTGTCATAATGCTGTTCTCATTTTGAGGAGAGTCTACTAAACTAAGACATTTGATTCTGTTTTTACTTAACAAATTGACAAACCAAATGAGCATTTCATATTTCCCCGGAACTCTCTGAGATGAGCAAAGACAAGTTCATCTTTAAATATTTGCACAATGGGAAAGATAGTAAATGCACAGAGTGGTGAAAGTCTTTAACCGGCTGTGACAGTTTCTAAATGTTTACAGATATTGAAAAATGACTGTTTGACTTTATGTATATGCCACTGACCAGGATACGAAAGAGAGAGAGAGAGAGAGAGAGAGAGAGAGAGGCCTCACCACTTCTGCTCCCGTGACAGAGTAGGCATGTCCCTTCACCAGCTTCTGTCTGGTCACTGCTTCCGAATCATATGAACTAGTGATCTATTCATGAGAAGAATAATGACATATTCATCTATTTCTGTCACACTTTATTCATATCAAGATTACAACTAGTAATTTAAAAATAAATAAGTTAAATAATAAATAAATAATTATGTATTATCCTTGAATGTTATTTCGAATTCCAGGGTAAGCACACCTTATATAGCTTTACGCTTTGCTCCATATGTTTCAATTTCATGCTAATCAGCTACTTGATAACAGTTACTAAGAAGAATTTGCAATCAGTTGCACTAATGAATATTACACAGTGGGTTTTGCATTACTAAACAAATGCTCACCTGCTCACCTATTTTGACATACTGCTTGAAAAAGCTCGGCTTGAAGAGCTTAAGGTCTAAGTAATAAGAACTACACAACCTGCTTGGTGCAACTACTAAACAAATAGTATGATTAACTAGCTAATACAAGGGAGTAAATTAGAAGTCAACCTTTTTCACGAAAACCATTTGGCTGATTTGGAACATTCAGGCGTGTGGTCAAATTGGTAGCTCATTGAACGTCTAATAGTAGACAATCAAAGAAACTATCTAATGGTGAGTAAGCTTTATTAGAGCAGTTAAAGCCCTTAGGTGTGTGGTGAAATGCCTGCAGCCCTTAAAAATCTGTGATGTTAGCTTTGCCATGAATGGTCATGTCCAGTCATATGTTTTGTTATTTGCGAAAATAATGACGCAAATATAAAACAGATAGTTTATATGCTCACATCTATGGAGCAGCCGAGCAAAGATCCACGATCCAGTGCTTTCTTGATGATGTTGAACAGAGTAGGGGGGGCTTTTTGTAGTTCATAGGTCTCAGAAATTCCACCGGTAAAATCCTCAAAGCCCTCAGTGGTGCAGCCTCCAGAAAGAGCTTCATAAGAACTGTTCACCCTTAAAAGAAAAACAGAACTTGGACATAGACTTAGAAAAGAACAGACTGGTCATATTGACTCTGAACCTCTGAATAAGCTGGATAAACATGCAATTTGTTTGAGCAGATCTTAAAATAGCAATTACTCATTCAGCTTGATGTCAAGTAAAGTCTTCTCTTCGCATACCTATTGTATTGCTTTAAAAGAAAATATAAAATCAGTTGCGAGAGCAAACATCAGAGAAGAAAATGAGAAGGTGTCCATTTGAGTTGAGTGATCATTTTTGAGCCAGGCTTTGCAATGGTCTAGAGTTTTCAAAATCCAGAAGAGACTACTTGAAATGTAGAAGACAGAAACATAGTAAATAAATCATCCCGAGTGATCCCAAGTAACAATATCGCATGTGATATGACCTTCAAATATGTAACCTTCCATTCTACTTGTTTTCATTCTGGAACACCAGTGGTTTCCTTCAGAAATAGACAACACAAATCATCAAGTGGGTTTGTAACACATCCTGATGGACAGCACTTGGAAGTAGTGCCAGTACCATACATTATTGTGAATGAGAATCACTCAAGTGCTGATATTGCTCTTTATTCAGGAGAAGTCAACACAGAGGACATGGGTTTAGATGAAGCAATATTCAACCTGTAAAATCTGGCAAAGGTAGATGGTGAGCTCCATGCTGCTACTTCACGAATATCCATAAGTGAGAGCCCTCTTAGTGCCCAGGAGGTAGCCATAGTAGTATGTGTTGAAATGAATGGAAGAAGTTCTTTCAAGTATGTTTGTACAATCACTTCCTTTACCCAGAGGGATAAGCTGACTTTAGATAGGGGACTCTAATTATGGTGTTCCCCAAAGCACACAACCAGATGGTCAGTAGCTTGAGAGCCCTCACTGGACAGAGGCCTTTCTGGTTGCATATAAGTTTATTAATATTACTATAGCATCTAGTGTATAGTGTTTTTGGCAGGTTGTGTTTGGCTACAGTGTGACGTGATTGAACTCTGGTCTCCACCAGTGTTGTCTTAAGCAAAAAAGGTGCCTTAAGTGAAAGCCACTTTATATCCATATCTTCTACTGGTTTATATGGCAAGTTGCACAAACTGCTTAGCACCAAACCCATGCCCCACTGTGGAGACATTGTTTTATGTGAATGTTAGAGATGCTTCAATCCTTTAGTAAAAGGTTTAACTAGTTTATGCTAGAGGCAATGCTGATATGTACACTTTTTGAATAGACCCCAAAAGAAAAGAGTCTAGCTGACTCTGCAAAAGGTCCAAAACTTTGTTAATGATGCAAGGTAAGGGTTTATGCCAAACGATTGCCTGCATATACCCGGTGTGTATATGGAACATGTACACTAACAAGAATATGTCTGACCCTTTATGAAAATACCATTATGCTGGGATGGTATTTTTCGAATACTGGTCATTCTGAAACCCATAAATTCAAACTGTGTGGTCTGTTGTGCCACAGACACTTGTTCGTCCGGGACTGCAGGTCTGGTCTGATGGATAGCAAGCATGGAGAACTTGTCAGTAACGTTAACAACAGGAGAAACGATGGTCTGATTGATGAGAAAGTGGCTATCGACACATTGCTTACATAGTCTTTCAGGTTGAGCTTCAGTGTAATCCACGGCAATGGTAGTGACAGAAATTGCATCCCACATATCCTGTCCCAAAGTGTTTGTCTCCAAGAATCACATTGAACAAGGATTTGTCTGTCTGTTCACAAACAGAGCGACTTCCACACTTCTGTAGGTGCTCCTCATTAGCTGAACAACCTTTGCCAATTCTCATGGCACATGATTGCTGAGAGGCAATGGGTTTGATTGAATCACCCCAATTGGTAGCCGACTCTTAAGAGTGTTCATCTTTCAAATTGTTCATCTGAAACATTATCAACACTAGCCACACAGATTTCATTTAAAGGATATTAATGCGCTAATTTTGAGTCTCTGCCATTGCTTGGTTAGCGTTGCGTCTGTGTTGCTATTTGGCACATGCCCGCTGCCAGCTCCAGTAATCTGTGTTCCAACACAGTAAAGACAATCACTCTTCCTCTTTTATGGGACTGATTATCCAAGTCTTCTATTTTCATGTCTTTCTGATTGTGTTCTTCGTAGCGGCTTTGCAGCTATACCTGCTTACGGAGGCAATGCAGCATTAGAGGAATATAATGAAAATGCAGCAATATTTCCATAGCCTGTAGTATGTGTGACGTAGTGGGAGAACGTTTATAGGCTACCCACATGGAGTCACAATCATCAGGTGACTTTTCTGCTGGTACACAGCAAAGGAATGAGCAAAAGGGTACTCCACTATTTCTGAAGGAAACTGGCCAGAAACTAAAACATGTAGGACTTAAGTGGACAATGTGTGTATTTTGGGCCGTGGCACGATTTGGCAAGCAATGTTTGCAGACTATGACTCAGGCTTATGTTAGACTCACCCCTTGTTATCTTGCACTGCTACTGACACAACATGAAAAAGCATCAGTGTTATTTACACACTCACTTAGCATAGGCTTTCTCCAGCAGGGCGCTCCAGAACTCGTTCCCTTCGGCCGAGTGAACAAACAGCAGCTCCCCGTTTCTTGTGGGCAGCCGGTCATCAATGACAACATCCACCCACTCACCATAATGCCAAAGCTGTGGATGGAGAGGTTTAGGCAAGTGTTAGATAAGAGGTAATAAGTAAATCTGTAAAAGTAAGTGTAGCATGAAATTTTCCACACCCTTGTCAAAGGCAAAAAAAAAAAAAATTGAGGCTTATCTAGGACTAGACTGTAACCAAATGTGGCTAGGATTATGTCTAAGAAATTAATCATTAACATGCCTGGTGGTTATTAGCTTTCATGGCTAATTAGAAATTAAAAGCCAATCTCTCTGTCATCAAACAAATTAGATGACTTGTGCTGGTTTAAAGCCAAAGAACGTTAAATAGGTGAAGAGTGTCTCAAATGTGCCAAATTGGAGCCGTAGTAGCTCAAGACATATGGTTGCCAGTCATTGGAAGGTTATGAGTTCAAATCCCAAGACTGCCAGTGATGCACTGTTGGATATTTGAGCAAAGCCCTTAGTCAGCAATATACAAGGATAGGATAATGTCTCACTTGAAAGTTGCTTTGCTAAATTTATTAAATTAATTTATTTTTGTATAACCATTGTCAAAAAGCTCTACAGAATTACAGCCCTTTATCTAGCTCACTAATTAGCTTATGCAATTTAGGTAATTGTAGCCTGCTAGCTAGCTCCTTGATGCTATTAGTAAGCTGAGATGGTACGTCTGTGTTAGGTAGACTGTGTTAGGTCTACAGTCTAGGGAGTGATTGTGAGTAGAAAAACTTCCAATCAGAATATGTACAGGTAAACAGGGTCATTTTTAATACCTTACTAAACCCTATCAGCATACTAAACAACAAGGTATATTAATCCCACCTGGAAGTGAAAGATGCCAGCATACTTTTCAGTGAAACTCTGGTCCACAGGAACCACCCGCCCCAGAATATCAGTGTCCAGAGTCAAAGAGGCAATGGCTGCTAGGAGCCAACAGTCACCTGAAGGAGTTGAAGGTCATATAGCAGGGTTAAGTGAATTAAAATTCAACAACTGCACAACTTCATCAGGGTGTTTTAGGCATGTACAGTGCACATTTCAAAATACAATTAAAATTTATGATATATAAAAAAAATATTGCCTGAATTCACTCACAGCATTTAAAATATGTATTTTGAATGCATTCTGAAGCATTGCGTATATCTTATACCTGATAATGTGGATGTAGCATACTTTAAAAAATGAATTAAGGTACATCTTTGTTACTGAAGGACCACTTTTGTACCTTTAATTACACTACATACACCTTTCCAGGTAAATGATACACACTATAGCTACAAAGGATGTACCCTTTTTAATTTCTCTTTGTATTTGTATTATATGGAATTAATTCCATATTGTTTCTTTCAGAATAACCCCACCCGCATCCACAGGGCACAAATCCCTATTTCCATGACTGTGTACCCAGTGAATACCTTGAAGGGGAAAAAAGGGTCCTTTAAAGATTTGAGATTAATGGTTTTGTGCAGATTGCATGGTAGCAACACCCAGATAAAAAAAAAATCCCTTTGTTTTGATGTAATGTGAATGACTCACTCACGTTACACCACATTACTAGCCATATGGCATGTAAGTGTGTTGCGCCATGTCTTAACTTTTTTTTCATGCTGATGATCACCAGAGCAAGTCACAAATGTAACCCTGCCAGATCACCTATCACCCATTTGACACCCACAGAGTAAAAAAATGATAAATCATGCATGAGACTTTTTGATTGATTACAGTATATATTACAATCAGGCGTGGCACCAGCAGTCAAACAGTTCTGAATCATTTATTAACTTAAGTCCAGGTTGAAGAGTTTTAAAGGTTCTCAACTCACCTAGAGCTCCCTGGCGGATGTCAGTCCTTGTAGCTCCATCGCAAATGAACTGAGGGTTTGGGGAAAGCTCCTGAAAAACATCAGCGGGATAGAAAGCATGAGTGGAAAAAAAATTATTAATCATCATCACTGAATTCTGAATTCTTGTCAGAAGGGGTTTTTATATGTATAATTATAATTTATAATTTTCTATAACAGCAGCTCGGACAATAGTTCCAGCTGCAAGACAAATTACAGGTTTGTATTAATGCGCTCGTTATAGTAATAAGTTATAGTTTCAGTAGTAACAACATTCACAGGGACTTGTATGGTGGTCGCTCTATATAATTTTTAAAAACTTGCTGTTATTTAACAACAGAAAATGCACAGATATTGCTTTGATGAAGCTTTCTGTAAGATGTTGTTTTTAAAATTTTACAACATTTTTAGCATTTATGAAAAAAGACTTAAGACAATGTCAGCTCTTTAAGGTAAAGCCATTAGGACAGAAGAGTTTGTGATTTGTGGTTTCTCAGTTATAAAGTGTTATATAACACATGATAACAGGAACCAACTTGTTTTGTGGATGTTCCACACCATTAAATGTAACTATAAATGGACAAAAATGATGTGTGTTTTTTTTTTTTTTTTTTAATAAATAAGAAATTGTAATTTGTTCGCAAATTGCTGTTGAATAAGAGCAACAAAACACTTCGGTACATGCTTTTATAGGAAAAGAATAAACTCCATGGTCGTAACAGCAACCATTACACCACCCGGTTGTTAATTATTTTAATTATAACAGCATATCCCTGCATTAGTGGTAGCCGCAAGTTTGCTTCCATATTTGATTTTGCTTGTCATTGCCCTGTTATTAATAATTAATTGATGGATTTGTTCCGATATCTCTAAGCAAACCACACAGGATGAATGTGCAGTGTGGCTCTTTTGTGTTTTCTAGTATTTGTATTATATTAATATGGCCAACACAGACCACTTAACAATGCACATTAAAGAGGAAGTAAATCAACACTGACTAATTTGCATAGGAAAAATGCCCCAAAGGTACAGATTATCCATCACACGCTGGCAGAATTCTTACCGATGGCCTTTTCCACTCCACTCCCATGGTCTTGGAGGAATATCGGCCCAGCTGGTTGTATCCTAAAGAGCTGGATTCAGCAGGAAACGTGGGGTCGCAGAAGAGTTTGCCACTCTCCAAGCACTCACGTCGCAGCTTCTCAAAATCCTGGTTGTTGAAAGGAATAGCATTGTCATTGCCTCCCACTCCTTCCTCTTTGTCCTTCTTCTTGGCTAGAACATGGGCTATGTTGGACATCTTGACACAAGACTGGTCTCAAGTTTTGGCTAGTCTTAAGAGTGTGTATGCTTCACTGTGCAGCTTGACAGAACCTATGCTCTGAGCTTATGAGGTGTTGAAAGGTGGATGGTGGGGAGGGGGCGTGGCAGGTATTTGTTTACCTGTCTGCAGGTCGTCTGCCATCTAGTGGGTGAATTGAATCAATATCACAATCGGCACACCTGAAACACAATCGGCACACCTGAAGTTTGCTGGCACACAAATCTAGGATGAAACTAAAGAATGTATTAGCCCATTTGTTGTCTGGTGCCTAAATCTAGGCTAAAGACACTTTGATCTCTACCAGGTCTCCTGCTCTGTAGATGCCAGATAAATGAGAAACACCAAGTTCTGAGTCAATAAATAAAGGTAAATTCAAGGAATTAAACCAAGTCCAAGGCAATTAATCAAAACAGGCTTTTGTGAATTAGCCTAAGAACTTCGGAAATCTCTGCTTAAAGCACTTACATGGCACGTTTGTGGATGTGTATGCATATATATATATATATATACGCACACACACACACACACACACACACACACACACACAAATATATTAGAATGATGTGTAAAAGCTTAATAATTGCCTCATTTTCTTTCATTTTTTCCCCAATATATATATATATTTTCATAAAAACGATTATTGGAGCATTGATTAAAAAAATTGATTAAATAAAAAATGCAGACAATAAAATAAAACAGACAGTAAAAATAGCATGATATCGCAAATGCATACCCGGTGTCACTTTATTAAACAGTTAATGAAGTTTTACCTATTAGCAGCAGAAAGGCCCCGGCTCCATAATCCACCGCAGGAGAAAGTTTGGAAGAATAGATATCCATAAGGAATTGGCTTTGTGTTTTTCCAAAGCGTGTGAAACGGACTGCAGCCAGCGGCGCAGAGCTGTGTGTGTGTGTGTGTGTGTGTGTGATTATCCAGCAGTGTCATTCGCCAGCAGGTTGACTCTTTGAGCCGGCTCTTCTAGGTGAAGGCTGGGAGCCGACTCGCATATCTACCATCCATCTGCTGAGAACTGATCAGCTTTCCCTGCTTTATCACTCTCTTAGGTCTTTAAGACATAATCTTATCCCCACATGTGCTGGGAACAGCATCGATTTAGAGCCATTGGGTAAGATTGTGTGTGTGTGTGTGTGTATGTGTGTGTGTGTGTGTGTGTGAGTGTGTGTGGGTGGGTGGGTGCGATTGCGCTGCTGTTTGTTATAATGATGTAGATGAACAACAGGGTAAAATTCCAAGTTTACAAACGCCTTTCAGAATCTGCAAAATGTTAATAATTCTTTTATTTTATTTTTATTTTATTTTATTTTTTATTTTAAATAAGAGGAATCATAAAAAATTCATTTTGTTTTTTATTTAGGACTGCCCTGAATAAGATATTTCACATAACAGATGTTTATATATCGTCCACAAGACACAATAATAACTGAATTGTTAATAAAGTAAATTGTTATAATTTTGTTTAAAGATCTTATTTTGTCATTTAGTACTGCCCTTCAATTCAATTCAATTCAATTTTATTTGTATAGGGCGTTTAACAATGGACATTGTCACAAAGCAGCTTTACAGAGATAAATGGATTCGCAAAAAATATATTGTAAATATTTGAATTTATCACTGTGAATTTATCATTATTGAGCAAGCCAGTGGCGACAGTGGCAAGGAAAAACTCCCTGAGATGATATGAGGAAGAACCCTTGAGAGGAACCAGGCTCAAAAGGGAACCCATCCTCATCTGGGTGCAATGGATAGTGCGATTATAAATAAATCCC
>CM074940.1:14694106-14710343 GCA_037576815.1 Pangasius larnaudii
GTGTGTGTGTGTGTGTGTGTGTGTGTGTGTGTGTGTGTGTGTGTGTGTGTGTGTGTGTGTGTGTGTGATTGTGTGTGGAGAGAATAAACTGATAACACATCTAATCTACCCTCAGTCAGTCTAATCTACTACTCAGTCTTAAAAATAAAGGTTCCAGAAAAGCATCTTCAGAGCAATGCCATGGAAGACCTATTTTTGTTTCCCTAAAGAACATTTTATTTTGCTCCCTATAGCAGGGGTTCTTAAACTTTTTGCATCCAAGGGAGTAAAAGAATGTCCAAAGAACCCCCTGCTTATGATGATATTGATGATATTTCAGAATTACTTCTAAGAACAATAAAGCAAAAATGTTCCATCACAATCTTAAATTCCAGCCATTAGTATCATGTGTATCATATTTACATCACTTCCTGATTGCAGTGCAGTTTAAATATTTATGGTTCAAGACCAATTGCACTCACAACTATTGTGATTAAATAATAACCATAACAACTTTGATATCAGTAGATCGTAATCACCACTTTCACTGTCATTAAAAAAGCAATAGAGTCAGGCATATATATATATATGTAAATGCCTAACTGTATTGCTTTTTTAATGTAATGTAGATGTACAGGTGTTCCTAATAAAGTGTTCTGTGTGTGTGTGTGTGTATATATATATATATATATATATATATATATATATATATATATATATATATACACACACACACACAATGGATATAAAAACACACCCCTATTAAAATGACAGGTTTTTTGTGATGTAAAAAAATGACATGAAGATAAATCATGTCAGATCTTTTTCCACCCTCAATTTGAAATTGCCACATATAAAAATTAAGTGGAAAAACAGTCAGAAACATTTTAGGGAAAAATAGGAAAAATATGCATGGTGTCTAACTTGTTGAAAGATATCAATCAGGAGAGGGGTATAAAAGAAATTCCAAAACATTAGACGTACCTTGGAACTCACTGAAGGCCATCATCAGTAAGTGGAGAAAATAGAGCACCACAGTGACATCACCAAGAACAGGACGTTCGTATTAAATTTACAAAAGGACGAGACAAAAACGTACCAGGGAGGCTGCCAAGAGACCTTCGGCAACATTAAAGGCGCTACAGGAATATCTGACAAGTACTGATTACTCTGTGCACGTGACAACAGTCTCTTGTATTTTTCACATGCCCGGGCTATGGGGTAATGTGGCTAGACGGAAGCACTTTCTCACAAAAAACATCCAAACTCGTCTAAAACAGCCCACGGATTGCATAGATCTATGCGGCAAAATGTGTTATGGTCTGATGAGACCAATTCCGAATGGTATAATAATTCCATAATTCCAAAAGGTATGTTTTGTGCCAAAAAAAAAGGCACATCACCAAAAGATCACCATACCCATGCATACGGTGAAGCATGGTGGTGGCAGCATCATGCTTTAGGGCTGCTTTTCTTCAGCTGGAACTGGGGCTTTTATCAAGATGGAGGGACTCATGAATAGCTACAAATACCAGTCGATTTTAGTGCAAAACCTTCAGGTGTCTGCTAGTAGGCTGAAGATGAAAAGGAATTTCATGTTTCGGCACAAAAATGTCCCGAAGCAATACTTCCAAATCAGCAAAGGAATGGCTTTGCCAAAAGAAGAACAATGTTTTTGAACGGCCTAGCCAGAACCCAGATCTGAAATCTGTGAGATGACCTGAAGCAGGCTGTGCAAAGGAGATGCTCTTACAATTTGACGGATCTACATTGTTTTTGCGTGAGAAAATATTGCCAAGTTGAGATGTGCCAAACTGATAGACTCTTAGCCGAAAAGACTGAGTGGTGTAAGAAAATGAAAAGGTGCTTCAAAAGAGTGTTAGTTTAGGGGTGTGCACACTTATGCAACTGGGTTATTGTAATTTTTTTCCCCCTAAAATGTTTCTGATTGTTTTTCACTTAATTATATGTTATACAATGTAATTTCATATTGATGGTGGAAAAGGTTCTGACATGATTTTAACTTGGTTTCTTTTTTTTTATATCACAAAAACCTGCCATTTATTTTGCCTTTTATGTCCATTGTGTGTGTGTGTGTGTGTGTGTGTGTGTATGTATATGTATATATATATATATATATATATATATATATATACACAATTTTATATATAAATATACTAAATTGTATATATAAAATTGCCAGCAGAGTTTAGATTTTGTGTGTGTGTGTTATATTTCCTAGATGTGTGCAGGACCACAAGGAAAAAATAAAAAAAACACAGGCTTGAATGTTCCCTTCCCTACCCTTAGTCCACTATATATGGAACAGGGTCGATTTGGGATACGCCCTTAATATCAGTCACTGTGAGGCCACGCCCCCAAGGGTAGGGCTGCGCACTGCAGAGATTCTGTTCTGTGTGTGTGTGTGTAAGTGTGTGTGTGGGTGATGACTTCATCTCATCCTTTTTTCATTTAAATTCATGTAACCAGCTGGGTGCTGGTCGGCTCAGGCACATCGGAGAGAGAAATAGTGGTAAGTTTGCATGCTTCCGGTTTGTTTTGTTTTGGATAACCTTTGTAATGACTATGAGGTAGCACCGGATGTGCGTGGACTGAATATATAAATATATATATAAATATATATATAAATGGACGGGTATATTTTGGACCCGGATGACTAATGCTGCCGAATATTTTGACCAAATATGCCTTGTTTTTCTTCTAGAAGTTTTCCAACACATTAGAGTACAGCACCCAGATGAATACTTAGTTAAGTAGTGCCAAAACAAATGTGAGCGCACGGATACATTATCCGCACATTTTTATCCACAAAACAACATTGGCTCGAGCAGAATAACGTCAAAATGCGGTCTGAAGTGTGTTCTTTCGCTTGGTTAAGCGGTCATTTGTAACAAACCTAGCAATAATAATCTAACATTCAACTCTTTTTTTTTTAATGCTGAAACGGCATAGTTTACATAAAGAACTCTTATATCGCGGCGCTGTTGAATCCTCGATTCTGATTGGTCAGAACGTGTTTGCTGAATTTACAGCTTGAAAAGTAGATCCGGCTGCAAGGCAAATCACAGATTTATATCAATACGCTTGTTCTGATACATTATTGTAGCTATAGTTACAGCGGACACGCAAGAAATCTGCGACTAATCATAAACCAATTAAAATATGTCGTTATTTGACAAATGTATAAGCTAGTGTTTGATATAGTCATTTGTTATAGCAGTCTGTAATTTATGGAAGGAGTCTCCAGTGTCAGTGTATATGTAACAGTCACTGAGTCTTCAGGATAGAGGAGAGGTTAGGCATTCCGGTTTCTCAGCATCATGACAAGGTTAATAATGTAAATAGAGATGTTGGTGAGGAAACGACTGTTTATCTGCTATAACAGGAACAAACTCGTCTCTAAATGGTAAATAAGCTCCACGTCATCCGTTAATGAGTTGAAAATTGTAATCATTAGCAGATCGCTGTGGAATATGAGGAGTGAAACGCTTCAGGATGTGCTCTGATGAACGTCAGGCCTCATCACGCCACCCTGCCGTGGATTATTTTAACAGATTGCCAGTTTATGTTTTATTCATTGGTTAAGAACTGTTATAGCAGGCAAACTATAACTATCAGCTGTGTGCTTCAAAGTCGGATCGCCACGAGTTTACATACAATGCGTCGTTGAATGTGTCATTTTTGCAAACAGGAAATCGGATAAACATCAAACCTAACTTTAACGGTTTGATACGTTTGACTTGCTGAGGTATTTTATCACCTGTACATCTTGAATAAACACCTCCGCCCAGGTTTAAGGCAGTTTTTCCAAGGGTTCGTTGGAAGCTAAGGACCATTAATTATCCAAAAAGGTTCTCTTGGGAACCAGTTCTTATAGGAAAACATTATTGCAGGTTCCCCCCCCCCCCTTCCCCAAATAGAACCTTTTAGGGCTGATTGCATTCCTTCAGGATGCTGTATTGCATGTTATTTTTCATCTGCCAGAAATCTCTCCTTAATGCTTTTGGTTAGATAGCTCTCTGGGTGGGAAAAAAAAAACGCTAAGAATACAATTCTTATGACTAGTGGTGGATCAGAGTGTCTGTATGTATGTGTGTGTGTGTGTATATACTGGAACTTGCTGATTCACTCACTGAATCAGAGACAGATCGATGAGGGCTGAAGAGGTTTATGGTACATGGCAATCTGCTTACGAATTCATGTTTTAAAAATGGTCCACAAAACACTTAAAAATTTTTTTTTTTGCAAAGTTACATATAGCAGAAAAAATAGTAACACGTGTAACAGATAATAAAACGATATACTAGACATTACTATATCAAATTTTATAAAAGAAAATAGACAGTTATGTGCCATTCATAATAACATCATAGATTCTTATGAATTTGTCAGAAATTCAGTGTCAGAAAGGGTTTTAATAGATAATATCAATATGAGTTATTGATTATATCATGCAGGATGCTTACAAATTCATTCAGCTCATTAAAGCTAACAGCTAACCTTTGAGTAAAGTATGTTATAATAACAGACATTAATTAAAAGTTAAGTTCAGAAAGGAACTTCACCATCATCTGCATCATTCCCGGATTTCCACCCCAATTTCACCTTAAAACATGTTGTAAAATATGAAGGAATGCTTAACACCAAAGGAAAAAATGCGGTTGTCCAAGATGGCCGCCCTCCATAACAATACAGTGTTGAGCTCTGCTGTGAGGGTTTGTTTAATCATTAATACAGACCCACTCTGTCTTGAAACACATCAGGAAGTTGGTGTGATATCACTGAAGAACCGAATGTGGTTTGAGGCAGATATTTTGCAGGAAAAAGAAATTTGTGTGAGGGACTTCCTTTGCTTGTTAGCAACATTAGCATCCGAGGTCCAGTTCAAAACTAAATAGGCAAAGCTCAGATTTCAGACATGTTGTGGCTGGAGTAAGGGGAAACTTTTTGCTGTAAAACAATGTAAAAATACAAATTCTTCTCATTCTTCTAAAGGTTTAATCTTTTTTTTTCTTTCAAAATATATGATATGCTACAAGGTTAGCAAATGAGAGCCTTAAAAGTGCGACATGAATTAGCATGAAATAGATTTTTTTCTAGAAAAGTCCGGACACCTGTTAAGCGCTGGAACACTTGACTTGAATGAAATGGAGATTATGTAGAAAAATGATACACTTTCGTGACACCTGTTTGCAATAAACAATGCAAAATAAAAAATTAAAAACTGTAACTCGTAAATTGTGCAGCTATTTGTTAAAATTGGAAAGGTACAAGAGAGACATCGTGTATGAGGTTCTCCTCTGTCAACACAAACACACACACACACAGTGTGAATCATGTATATGATTCAGTTATGTGATTGAGCTGGTTCGTTTAAATGATTCTCCATTCATGTTTAATTTATGATTGTTTTTTTATATATATATATATATATATTTTTTTTTTTTTTTTTTTAAATCTGTTGCTCTTTTGCTCTGTGATGGATTAAACTTCTGTTTCTTCTAAGCCTGCCGCTGCAACAAGGAACTGCAGGTACACGTGTGTATGTTCTTCCGAATATTATGTTTCCTCGTAAACCAAACTTGTCAGGTATGAGTGTCATGATGTTGATTTAGCATTTTCGTAAGGAGTCTCCAGTGTCGGCGCTTTGCAAACATTGACAAATTGCAGTGGTATTACTGCGATATTTTTAATAAGATTCAGCTTCAGCGATAGAGAGAGTAGCTTTAATGCACATTCGTGCATTACGATGAAGACCCGGTGACACTTTGACATTTCATTTTACCATCATGGAGTACAGTATCCTTTATATATGATTCTGCATGAACCTTTTTTTTTTTAAATATTAGAATGTAGGCATTTCTGAAACTATAATATGCAAAAAAAATTAATTTTTTAAATCGATCTTTAAAGGAGCAGTTTGTCATGTTGAGCGCTCTCTGCTGCCTGTGAAGGGAATTGCAATTGCTGCTTTGTTGAAATGATTGGAAATCGCAGAATTTTTCATTATTATTTCAATAGGTTTAGAAGTTTAAAAATGGCAGACTGAGCCTTTAAAGCGCATGTGAGCATTTGGAAAAAGGAAAAACAACCAACTTTAATTAACTCAATGCAGTTAACATCATGCTGTGAGGCTGTTTGTATACTATCTTATGGTTACTCGTGTATTGCAATATGTTGCTGGCTTCTCTGTCCTTTATGTGCATGTTCCATTTTCACTGCTTCATGTGTGTCTAATGCTGTGTGTAAAAGCTTTCTGTCATCTGCCATTTTAGAGTGAGGGTGTGTGTGTGTGTGTGTGTGTGTGTGTGTGTGTGTGTGTGTGTGTGTGTGTGTGTGTGTGTGTAGGAATGTAGACGCTCTGCTTGCATGATTACAGCTGTGTATGTGCTGAATGCTGGTAATAGCAGTCCACACACACACACACACACACACACACACAAAAAGCTGTCTGTGTCAGTCTCTGTTTCTTTTTCACACATGCTCTCTTCTTTTTTATGCTGCATACCTCTCCTGCACACATCTTGCTGTATGTCTCTCTGACTGACACACACACAGTCTAACTGAGTCTGTTTCTCTGTCTCACTTTTACTTTCTTATCCACGTTCACAAGCACTGCATGTCTCACTATCTAACAGTTACAGTATATCCCTATTTATTTCCCTCTCTCTCTCTCTCTCTCTCTCACATACACACACATACACATAAACACCCATTGCATGTCTGAGTAACACACACTGAGCTTGAGGCCTGTTCACACCAGGAAACAATGCAGCTAAACATCACAAAAGTGAGAAATGTTCATGAACCATTTTTTTTTTTTATACAGACCACTGTACGTAATGTCATTTTGGTGGCCTGTAAGTGCAAGACACATTAAGGAACCAAAAACATGACCAAATTAGTAACACATCAACATGAACTCATAGGAAAAGCGCATTATTAGTGTGTTTTGCACTTACAGGTCACCATGTGTCATCCTTCTTGTAAGCAAATGAGATGGTATACTATAAGCGTAACCACTTTCTTAAAAAAATATAATAATCATCGTCAGGGGGAAGTTTCTCATACGGGAGCTCAGACTGTGCAACGAGTGGTTTCACTGTAGTTCCAAAACAAACTTTGGGAGAGCTCACAGCACTACTGCAACTGGCCCTTAAAAAGACAGTTCCTTATAACCTTACAGTAAGCCTAGAGATTGCCTAGATACTGGCACCCTTTATGAAAAAAATGGATGTATAACCTTTACATTCACGCACCATCCAATTTAAAAAGTGTTCCTCTGCTCATTCATCCAATTATCCAATCAGCCAATCGTGTAGCAGCAGCGCAAAGCATGTACTGGCCAAGAGCTTCAGTTAATATTCACATCATGATCTCGAGGACACTGGTGCCAGACAGGCTGGAAACTACTGATCTCCTGGGATTTTCACGGACAAGAGTCTCCACACAGAATGACGTGAAAAACAAAAAACATTAAGACTTCTGTTTGTCGATGAGAGAGAGGTCAGATTAGCATGTCCAGATTGGTTCGAACTGACAGGAAGGCTACGGTAACCCAAATAACCACTCCTTACAACCGCGGTGAGCAGAAAAGCATCTCGGAAAGCACAATGCGCCGAACCATTGAGCTACAACCACAGGAGACCACATCAGGTTCCACTCCTGTCAGTCATGAACAGGAGTCTGAGACTACAGTGGACTCAGACTCACTTTCAGTTGTGCCACGTAATTAGCTGCTTGGATAATTGAATTAATGAGCAGGTTTTTACTTTTTAAACCTTTCCCCTAACGAAAAGCATTTTCATAAGAATGTTTTTCAAGACAAGTTTTTTAAATAGCAGGAAACCTTTAGCAAAAAATGAATGGCATAGATATAAAGAAATCATGAGCAATCAGGAAGTAGAAAATGGTGAAGGAGTCAAAGATCAATTTGAGAATTGCACAATTGGTTATGTGATTTGTTAAATGAGCTGTTAAACACTACTTTCCTAACAAGCTGCTGTTCGGAAGTGTAGCAGAAAAGAAGTTTTAATGTTTTCTTATTTTTGTTTATGACAGGTGCCAATCATTTTTGGAAATGACTGTTTTCTTTTTGTTTGTCTTTATTGATTTAAGTTGTGTTTGGTGTTAACAGGCCTTTAGACACTGACAACCTTTCTGACCTACACACTTACTGTCATTTATTATCCACACACACTCATTTACACATGTCTCCTGTGCCCCCATGTAGCATGTACGTGTTTGGTGGGATGTCGGCGAGAATTCATTACGACCGCCTGCGGGCAGAGGGCGCAGGCACCAACGAGAAAGCACTGCCCTTCCTCAATCAGGACTACGAGGCACTGAAACAGGAGTGTTTGGAAAGTGGCAGGCTCTTCGAGGACCCAAGCTTCCCGGCACAGCCGCACTCACTGGGGTTCAAGGAACTTGCGCCTCACTCGTCTAAAACACGTGGAGTCGAATGGAAGCGGCCCTCCGTGAGTACATTATCTACACAGCAAGCTAGCTAGCTCACAAAACTAATGTGAATCATCACCACTGACCAGGATACAGGAACATTCCTGTTAGCTCTTATGTTACAGGATGTATAAAACAGTTGTTCCCTCTTATCTGCTTCTTTGGAGTGACTATTCAGAAACACTGAAAGGGGTGTGTCTTGGAGTTGATATACAGGCTCAAAGACACACCCCTTTCAGTGTTTCTGAATAGTCACTCCAAAGAAGCAGATAAGAGGGAACAACTGTTTTATACATCCTGTAACATAAGAGCTAACAGGAATGTTCCGCAACCTTAACTGTAAATGGATAAAATGCAAAATATGTTTGTCCTCTATCAAGCCTAGGGGTGAATTTAATAGGAACTAAAAAGACACACTCGTAGCGCGTGCTTAAAAACGAAGTATTAGTATTTCCTCGCCTAACATTTGCCTGTGACTTTAACTGAAATCAAACTTCAAGTTCAAATCATGGACAGTCATAGGAAAAAGAAAGTACACCTTTTTTTGACAACAACAACAGATTTCAATATGTAGTCTTTACTTTTCCCAAACAGTAAACCAACATCCAGAAACCAGGTGGGGAAAAAAATAAGTACACCCTTCCTAATTCCACAATCATTAAGAGAGTAATTAGCAGTCAGGTGTTACTGCCTTTACGTTAATCATCAAGAAGTGTGACTACCTCTAGAAAAGCAGAACTTTTAGCAGTTTGGTGTTCTGGAGCACTCGGGTGTGTGTCTACATCTCAGCCATGACCTCAATTGTTGCTGCTCATCAATCTGAGAAGGGTTATAAGGCCATCTCCAAACAATTTGAAAGTCACCATTCTACAATGAGAAGAATTGTTTACAAATGGGGAGCCTTCAAGACAGATGGCTATCTTCTCAGGAATGGGCATCCCAGCAGATTCAGATTCAGAGGACAGAGCGTTTAATGCGTAGAGATATAAAGTAAAAGCCAAGGGCTACATCATGTGACCTACAGGCAAATTAAATGTTTATGTTCATGACAGCACAATCAGAAAAAGAGACAAAACAAGGCTAGGAAAAAGCGCTTCTCTTCAAAAAGAATATGACAGCATCTGAACAAACCACAAAAGTTCTGGAACAATATCCTTTGGACTGATGAGACCAAGATGTAGATGTTTGGTCATCATGCACAGTGCCATGTTTGGTGAAAACCAAACATCTCACCACAAACACCTCATAACAACTGTCAAGAATGGTGGTGGAGGGGTGATGAATTGGGCTTGTTTTGCAGCCACAGGACCTGGGAAATTTGCAGTCACTGAGACAACAACTCCAGATGAACTCCAGAATATTCCTGAGACAAATGTGAGGCCATCTATCCAGCAACTGGCTGAAATTGGGTCATGCAACAGGACAATGATCCCAACCACATGAGCAAATTGACATCTCAATGGCTAAGAAGAAAAAAAAAAATCAAGGTGCTGGAAAGACCAAGTAAAAGTCCAGACCTCAACCCCACTGAGATGCTGCGACACGATTCTAATAGAGCTGTGTTGTAAAGAAGATTGGGCCAAAATTTTTCCAAAACGATGTGAGAGACTGATCCTACTTGATTCCTAAGTTATAGGTGCTACGTTTGGTTTACTTTTGGGGAAAAAATGACTATACGTTGTGGGTTTTTTTTTTTTTGTTGCATGAGGTTATTTATTTATAAGTATACACAATTGTTATCTAGGCACTAATAAATAACTTCACAGAATTAAAGGAGGGTGTACTTTCTTTTTCCCCATGACAGTTTAAATGATTCCAACTGGAATCCAACTGCGGTTTAAAAAAAAAAAAACTAAGGGGGAAAATGCTGTTAATAAGCTCCACAACATTTCTAATATAATTGAACACACTGGAACTGGTTTGGGTTCTGTGAAAAGGTTCAGGAATTAAAAGCTCTAGTTGGATATAAGTAAATATTTTCCTCAGCTACCAAATATCTGAGTAGCCGGATAGTTGAATAGTTAGATTCATATAAATGGGTGCTCTGAGCATAAAGGAGTACAGTAATGTGTATGTGTGTGTGTGTGGGGGGGGATCACTTGGCTTTAACCGGCTTGTGTCAGGCTTGTCTAGAGTACACAGAGTGAGCAAGAGGCCCACTGTAGGGTTTTTCTCTTGTGGTCGATGTGCTGACACACACAGATCATGCAGCAACTGTTCAGTACTACATGAAGTCTGCCTCGTCAATCAGTTCATTCTGAGAAGGCCTAGTCTAAAGCGCATCTCTTTAGAGTTTTTTTTATCAATCATATATCATAAGGAGTGAGCCAGAAATGTCTTCCAAACTATATATGGGATAAACAGAAGCTGTGGAATGTGTGAAAGGTATACATTCAGTGGTCACTTCATTGGATACACCTACAACATGTCCTATTTTGTAGATGTGTTTTGTGGCAAAATGGTCAACGTGTCGCTACAAGGGGTGCGGTTCTACATGTTACTGAATTATAGGGTGTACTTATTTTTTTTCGCTCTTGGTTTCTGGAATGTTGATTTACTTTTTTGAAAGAAAAAAAAATCACTGATAAATAAAAACCTAGAAGTGAAGGAGGGTGCACTTTCTTTTTCCCATGAGTGTAGCTATTTTATTGTACAGTACCGTTGAATGCTCGAATCTGATTGGTCAGAAGGTGTGCATTATTTTCGTATGACCGCTCGACTCGGATGGTAGTTCCGGGTGTAAGGTGATAGATAAGTTTATATTACTGGACTCGTTCTTTTACGTTACTGTTTCTATAGTAACACTTCATACACATTGGCAGTGTACGCCACATAATCTAAGACTAATAAAGAGATTTTAAAAATGTGTTGTTTATAACATTAATGTAAGACATATAAAAGTTTTTTCTTATGTAACAATTATGGGAGGAGTCTCGGGTGTCAGCGCTTTAAAGCATTCACTGTGCTTTACGAAGTTTATCAATACAGGACAGTGGGGTTTACGCTTTCCTGGTTTCTCGGTAAAATGACAAGCTGCGTTTTTTTCAGATAAGGACAGCGATTCTTTCGATTGTCGCGTAAGTGATAACTTTTCTCATGGAAGTTGAATCGTAACTATAGACATGTGTGATGTGTTGCTTATTAATAACAGTGACTAGCTAAAAGTTATCAGCTGCCACGTACTTTCATCACTTAACACGTCACTGTCGTCCGATGCACTCGCTGTAAATTTCGCATACATCATAATAAACCGGCTAGCTAGAAGAGTACAGCAACAAAATTGTCACGTGTAGTTCCGCCTCTATAGTGTTTTTTCTTTTAATTTGACTGATTGCAATGGCATAAATTTCTTTTTCATCGAACAAAACAATTTTATAACAATTGATATGTTTGTTTGATTTGTTTTGGGTTTTATGGAATAGCTACTTCGTCTACACATGATAGCTGACGTACTTACCAGGCAAAAATTTGTAGACCTTTCGGACAAAATACAGAAGAATTTTGTAACAAAATGATTTCGGTGTGAAGATCCTTTATTAACACAAGTAGCAAAAATGTTACGATATGAATACGCTAGAAGTTTGTGGTAGCAAACAACAATTGTGAAACAATTTCAGCCACAGCAAAGAAGAACAGCATATATTACAAAGGTTTTTTTTTTTTTTTTTTTTTTTTTTTTTTTTTTTTGGGGAGAAGTGACTCATTTGGGAGTCGACCCTTAATGAGCCGAACCAGTAACTGAACCAATTCACTGTTTTGAATTTCCCTTTCTGAATCTGATGAATATTCTTTAATGTCGATTGTTTGCATTTATAACTGCCTCCAAACACTTTTGTTTCCTCCGAAGAGCCGTTCAGTTGTAATATTTGGCCCCCCCTTTAGCCACGCCCCCACATTCCTCTACATCATGTTCTAACTCTCCTCTGTCATAAAAAAAAAACATGGAAAAACAAACTATTTTACTGTTGATTTTTTATTTATTTTTTATTTTTTGCTTTGTGTTATGGATTGATGGCAGGGTTTAGGACACACCCACTTTTGTTTTCACACTTTAACAAGTTTTGAGGTTTGTAAACCTTTGCACTCAACTGTACTAAGTAAGCGACATGACTTTGCAGCTTTGAGTGTAAATCTACCAAAGGCTTGCTCCGACAAACAGGGGTGTTCCATTTCATTGTCTTTAAACACTGTAGATGATGCATACTCATGACTCATAAGGGGAAGCGACCGAGGAAAGATTATTAGCAGTTGTGGAATGCTGGCAGGTTCCTCTGCTCTTGAGTGGAAGGAGTTTCTCTCTCTCACACACACACACACACACACACAAAAAACATTCAAATTCGGAAGAGCATATGAAAATTAAGGGTGGATGTGGATATGTGCACACCGTATATTATCCCCTTGCTTGGAGATACACATTATCTCTGCATGTTTAATAGTCAAAGCTTCAGGCTGCACTTAAAAGCTTGACTTTATGAATAAATGATGTGTTTGTTGTATTAGCCAGGGGGTAATTATTTTTGAATCCGGAATAATCCTGTCACAATGTAGCTCTTTGGGCGAAAAATGATGTCTGTGTACATTATCATTTCTAATGGAATGTGTGTTATCTGTATTTTGTTTCCATGATATCTAGTTATATCATCATAGGCAAATTTATCGTCTCTATAGCAACAGATCGTTCACAGAGACTTGTATGGTGGACGCTCCAGAATAACTGAAGTCTAATATTAAATGAATTGGGAGGAAGAAAAACAAAAAAAAAAAAAGTGTTGCTATTTAACAAAAGAAAAACACGGAATCATTGATATGGTGATATTTTTTTTTCTCAATAAGAAGACGTTTATGTAACATTTACAGAAGGAGTCTCCAGTGTCAGCGTATTATAATATTCAAGACCGAGGATTTTGGCACTTTTTTCGGTTTCTCGGTAACATGACAAGCTGCCTTTTGTTAAAAAAAAAATATTTTTTTTTGTCTTATTAACTTCGAGAGAGAAGAAAAAGCAAGCCTGGTGAAAGAATAGATGCCATAACAGGAACCAACTTGCTTCGCAGATGTTCCACAACATGTAACAAAATGTAGCTATTTTATGTAGCTATTTGGTTCCAGAGTAATAAAACGGTTCAGGAAGTACTGTTAAATAGGTAAATGATCAGATCTTCTTCAAGTCGGGCCACATCACACCTATAAACAATCATTTGGATATGATTTTAGTTTGTATATTGGCACGGATTAGATGTCAGGGCTTTAAAATGCTGTATAGCTCACACCGATCAGCCATAACATTAAAACCGCTGAGAGGTGAAGGGAATAGCAGTGATTATCCCGTTACAGTGGCACCTGTCAAGGGGTGGGATCTATTAGGCAGAAAGCGAACAGTGTTGGAAGCAGCAAAAATGGAGCGACTGACAAGGGCCAAATTGTGTTGGCTAGAGTACTGGGTACTGGGTCAGAGCATCTCCAGAACTGCAGGTCTTGTGGGGTGTTCCTGGTATGCAGTAGTTAGTACCTACCAAAATTGGTCCAAGGAAGGACATCCGGTCAACCAGCGACAGGGTCATGGGTACACAAGGCTCATTGATGCATGTGGGGAGTGAAGGCTAGCCCATCTGGTCTGATCCCACAACACAAATTACTGAAAGAGTTAATGCTGGCTATGATAGAAAGGTGTCAGTACATCGCAGCTTGCTGCGTATGGGCCTGGCCTCTTTTAGCAGGATAATATTGCCTTGCCACACTGCAAAAATTGTTCAGGAATAGTTTGGGGAACAGGATAAAGAGTTCAAGGTGTTGACTTGGCCTCCAAATTCCCCGGGTCTCAAAACAACTGAGCATCTGTGGGATGTGCTGGACAAACAATTCTGATCCATGGAGGCCCCACCTCGCAACTTACAGGACTTGAAGGATCTGCTGCTAACGTCTTGGTGCCAGATACCACAGCACACCTTCAGAGGTCTTGTGGAGTCCATGCCTCGACGGGTCAGAGCTGTTTTGGTGGCACAAGGGGGACCTACACAATATTAGGCAGGTGGTTTTAATGTTATGGCTGATCGGTGTAGGTTATACTTTTGCTTTTAGTTTGTTGTATAAACACCGGCTCTCTTTTTTCCATGTGGATCTGTCTCTTATCAAAGCGGCTTGCCAGCTGGTTTCCTGATTAAATTAGCTACAACTGGTTACGTCATCCAGACTGACTGAGCTTAATCTGTAATGCTGCTTAATGACGAATCAGTTCTGCACACAGTGTGTTGATATAGTGTTATATTCTCCATGCAAAAATATTAAAACCACGAGTTCTCCGTCCTAGTTGCCTTCTTCACCATCCAGCCATTGGGTTGAATTCGGTCAAGCTGACTGAAATCTGGGAAGGTTACACTAGAATAACACACCAAAGCTGTTAGATTTTCTGTCTTTAGAAAAGATTATTATTATTACGTTTTACGGAAGGAGTCTCCAGTTTCAGCCCTTTGTAACAGCCGATAAGTTACTGTTAACGACCCCGAAGTTGATTATATTAAGACAGCAGAACATCCTAAAGTGTTTAATCTCCCTTATATAAGAGCAATTTGCCAACAGTTACAATTTTCATTTATTCAAGAACGAAACATACGTTTTTTTACCGTTTATAGTTACATTTAATGTTATGGAAGGCCTGTAAAACAAGTTAGTTCCTACCTGCTGTAAACAATCGTTCCTCACTAGCCTTTTTTTTTTTTAGCTAAGCTTGTTTTGAGTAAAGATTTCTCTCTGCTTATTTGAGAGTTGGTGTTTTTTCTCAACTTCCAGCGTACGTTTTATATGAAATTGCCAAGCGCAAAATGGAGGCCAAAGTGCAGATGAAACTTTAGTCTCGTTTTGCGAGTGAATATTTGCAACGTGTTGAATTGAAAATATTTCGAAAGCACCCAAAGACATTTATATTCTACTAGTTCACGGTTGGAGCTTAAAAAAAGAACTGATGAAACACCTCGGCCGAGTGTCATTGAGTTTCCGTTCTAATTTTGTCACAGGAGCTGATGGATGACCCTCAGTTCATCGTTGGCGGAGCCACCCGGACCGATATCTGCCAAGGAGCTCTGGGTGAGTTTTCAAAATGACCTACTGTTCCCCCTGGAGCATGCTTTAAGAGAATAGTACCCTTCTTCAGGCTTGTTTTATTCACCAGGCTTTAGCAAAACCAGTTCTTAGGTTGCAGACATTTTAGGTGTGGTACAGTCACACTGTCTGGACTGAGCTAATTTGGATTTGTATTTATTTTAAAGTTGCTCAGGTTATGTCGTGAATCTCACGCTTTGGTGGTGGTGGTGTGGATTTGATGTCCAAAGTACGTTTAAGGTCATACACTTGAAGATTCTTTGGAAATCAAATGCACAACAATTCCATTACCAAAGCGTGTTTTTTTTTGTTTTTTTTTTTTCTCTGGATGTGTAAACATTCCTGGGAACTGTACCCAGGAAAGTTTGGTTACTGATACATGATCTTTGTATTATTTTAATCCCAGATACACATACAATTCAGTAGGTTTGCGATAATCGGCCTCTGCTCGAACTTTTCCACCTGCTCACGTAAATGGTGAAAAGATGCTATCTCGGATGCACCAGTCCTAACAGGCAGGGAGAAAAACAAAAAGACTTCACAACAAAAAAATGATGTATTATTTTTTTCAAACATACACTGAAGCGATAGTGACAAAACAGCAAGTCAAGTCAAGGGAGTTTATTGTCATTTCAGCCATATACAAGTACATAGTGAAACGAAACAACGTTTCTCCAGG
>CM074940.1:14731927-14749870 GCA_037576815.1 Pangasius larnaudii
AGAAGATAGGGATAGGTGGAGAGTGATGATTCGCTGTGGCGACCCCTGAAGGGAAAAGCCGAAAGAAGAAGAAGATCAGTATTTCAATTAGCTGTGAGACGTCAGTGCGACATACAACGGCTAGCTTCTCACAGGACTGGAGTAACTAAAATACAGCACCAACTGACAAATTAGCACTAAAAACACATGCCAGATATTTCAATAGAAACATTTTTTTAATGTTTTTGAGGGCTTGAGGTTTCTGTTAAAATGTCACATCCATACCTGTCAACATCCCCACCCAGACCCCTACACACACCACTAGACAAGAGAATGGACGTGGGATACCATTTTATTGGTCGTGAGGCTCTCTTGCATCTACAAGGGACTTGTTATACACATAGGTGGCAGACTTTGCATTCCTTAACACATCCTGAGAAGGAGTGTATCTGTGAGCTTGACCAGTGTGGTTGATTTTACATGACAGCAAAGCACAAACAGTACTGTTGTCCAACGCCAGTCTCTCTGGGCCGCAGATTTGTCATGTTGGCTCTCATCACTTTTCCTGTAATACAATAAAATCTGTGTGGCATATTTTACAAAAAGCATGACTTTGCCCGATGTTGCTCTTGATTAAGTACGGGTAAGCCTCGTCCCATTTGTTAAGATACTTGAACAAAGTTTTCGCCTTTTTTTTTTTTTTTTGCAGGTACTCCGACGCCATCTCTCTCACGTTCCTCCTGTTCTTCTTCTTCGACCGCTATTTGAGTGAGTTCTGTAGATGTTACAGCTAATGTTCTTTATACTGGATTCTTTTAAATAGAAAGATTAAAAATACGGGAGAAATAAGGGAAAATATTTGAACGGGATGATAGCGGGATAGAATGGGAAAAACAGGAGATTTGACAGGACACATAAACATGGCTAAGTGATTTCTGTCTCTGAGAGAAACTAGCAGCAGCCATTTTGAAACCTGAGAACATTCATTCACAAGATTCAAGTTTTAAATATTAAAAATTAAAAAGTAATTTAAAAAAAAAGAAGAAAAACGAAACTGTTTCTATTTGTATGTTTTTGTCAAACAGTTTTGTTAGGAAGTGGTTTCAGTATCAAGTAAGCGAGTTGCTAATTAGTTATCACAAGCGCCTGTTAATATGTTAGCATTCTGTGGCTCTTAAAGCTGCAAAAGAAGCGAAACGTTTTTCTCAAAATGGCTACATGTGAGGTAGGTGGAACACGGATATACATTGATATACATTTTTATTTATTTATTTATTTATTTTCTGCAAACCACAACTTTAAAATCAAAACCCGCATGTAGACTCCAAGTCAGCAGGGGCGCTCAAGCGCATAAAGTTTATTTATCTACTCAGGGAAAGCTGCAGAAGAATCAGAGGCTGCGTCTGAAACTGCACTCTTTCGTACTCAGTAGTGCACTAAGTATATACAAGATCGAGTAGTAATTAGGCACACTACATAGTACGGTAGTGTTTGATTTAGGACGTAGCCATAAGCATAAGAAACACCGGGCAGTAGAAGCTAACTGTATAGCAAGACTAGGATTTTAAAGTGTTTTTAAAGCTGGTTATATATTTTCTGTGCTTTCTGTGTTTGTATAAAAAAAGTGGCGCTTGTAAGCAGCGTAATGAACAAAGGCTTGTTTTGAATAAACCCTGTTTCAGGTTCAGGGCTAAGCTAAAGTTCAGGGTTAAGCTAAAGCAGAGAGAGGCTGAGAGAGGGATGGCGTTCCCCGAGCCCCGGCCGCAGCCTGTCCGCCTCCCGCAGCACCTCCTCCGGGCTGTAGACTGCCAGCAGGGCGCTGTCAGAGCTGTGCGCTTTAACGGTAAATAAAATGAAAAAAAAAAATCTAAATAAAATAGAAATAAAAAATATATAGAAGTAGATCTATCTGACGTGAAAATAACCATGAAAGTTATAATAGTTTGAGACCTCATTTACGTATTATAATTTGAGGGTTATTTTTCTTACATCATTCCTCAACGTATGTTTTAATGAGTTTTATCTTCTTAGTTATAATTAGGACGTGTAAAAGAATAATATTCTAAATAAGGAAATGTTCAAAATAATGGTCAAAATAAAATTGACCCAATTTTCCATTTTACTGCAAATGTATTTTGGGATAAAGGAGCAAACGTGAAAGAAGCCATGAACGTTATTTCAGAGTGGAGTACAGAGTACAGTAATGAGCTGTCAGTCCTTTAGTATTCCGTGTCCTAATACAAGGTGGAAAATGTTTTCCAGCTGATGGGAACTACTTGATCACGTGTGGCAGCGATAAAAGCCTGAAGCTGTGGAGTGCGAGCCGAGGAACCCTGCTGAAGACGTACAGCGGCCACGGCTACGAGGTGCTGGACGTGGATGGGTGAGAGTTTCACGTCTCACGTAGCGACGTTTAGTCACAGACACGCACACCTTTGCTTGCGCTTGCTCAGTGGTGTGGCTAAAAAGTAAAGGTTTCATTTGCCCCTCCTGCCTTTTTTATTTTCTCTTCACAGCTCTTATGATAACAGCCAGCTGTGTTCGTGCAGCGCAGACAAGACGGTGATCCTGTGGGACGTGGCGACCGGGCAGGTCACCCGCAAACTCCGCGGCCACGCAGGGGTACGAGCTGTGGAGCTGAGATTTAATTCATTCGTGTAATTTGTTGCTTTATATTTGTGAAGATTCACAACATTAGCGTGGCTACATCCAAACCCGCGCGCTACTACACTAAATTAGAAGTATTCAAATGCTCTTCTTTTTCACGCGCCTTTCTGCAGAGGGTGAACTGTGTGCGATTTAATGAAGAGGCCACTGTAATGCTCTCCGGTGAGTCCGTGTAGCTGTAAGTGCGCTACTCATGTGCTAATCGCGTCGTTATTTGATATTGAAACGAGACCGCGTGCGTTTCAGGTTCTATAGACGGCACAGTGCGCTGCTGGGACACTCGGTCCAGGAAGATGGAGCCGATTCAGACTCTGGACGAAGCGCGAGACGGCATCAGCAGCCTGAAAGTGGTTGAGCATGAGCTGCTGGCTGGGTAGGAACCAGACTTCTCACTCCTCGCTAATGGACGCATTCTAATAAGGCACCATTTCTGTAGTAACTTACAGTAAACGCAGACATCAGAGAACGCTGTTGGAGTTATCACTCTCGAATACACCAAACGAGCAGTCTTCTATTTTTTCCCCCCAATGGCAGATGAGCCAGTCCACGTGTGAATCTTGAATGATTGCCAGTTGCATAGGTGTGTTGAGCTAATTGACATTTACACTGTGTGTGTGTGTGTGTGTGTGTGTGTGTGTGTGTGTGTATGTGTGTGTGTGTGTGTGTGTGTGTGTCAGTTCTGTGGACGGCCGGGTGAGGCGCTACGACCTGCGGATGGGCCAACTGCACGTCGATTACATTGGCAGTGAGTGTTATAAATATTTGGCAGGTTTGGGAAGGTCTCTGGGAACGTCTCTTATTTGTTTGTGTGTGTGTGTGTGTGTGTGTGTGTGGTTGGCAGGTCCGATCACGTGTGTGTGTTTCAGTCAGGATGGTCAGTGCACCTTGAGCTCCAGTCTGGATGCCGCTGTGCGTCTGTTGGACAAGAACACAGGAGAGCTGCTGGGAGAGTGAGTCGTAAAAGAGCGCGCACGCGCACACACACACACACACACACACAGTCAATGAGAACAAATCTAGTTTATTAGTTACTCATTTTGCATCTATGGATTCATTTGTGGCTGCTTAATGAAGTGTCATGTGTTTGTGTGTGTGTTGTATTTGTGCACAGATATACAGGACACCAGAATAAAGACTACAAGCTGGACTGCTGCCTGTCTGAGAAAGACACTCACGTACTGAGCTGCTCCGAGGACGGTCACGTGTACTGCTGGGACCTGGTGGAGGTGTGTGAGGGACAATAAACACCCCTAATACACACACAACATCTCTAACACACCCCCAAGACAAAACAGAGGATGTGAAATCCTCCCATGCTGCAGTATTAAACGTCTGATTGGTTGTTTAAACAACACAATTTTTTTATTAAATAAAGTGATTTATATCTGAGTCTGAATTGATTAATCAGTCTTTTGTTTTTTTTTTATGTGTCTGTTCATTAGGGCTCATTAACACTGAAGCTGCCCGTCGGAAAAGCCGTCGTCCAGTCGCTGTCCTTTCACCCCACAGAGCCTCGCTTACTGACCGCAATGGAGGGGCGTGTCCAGATCTGGGGGGCGGAGCCAGATGAAATGGACACGGCCGAGTAAGGCACGGTGAGAGACCTGGACTTAATTCACCAGAACGTTGGCGTTGAAATTTTCAATGCCCTTTTTGTACTTCACTGAGATTAAATTTATTTGGACTCGGATCATTTTATAAACCTGACTTGTATTAACGTTTCGCCAAACAAGACATGATTCTCGACTAATGTCAGTCAAAAGCGTGCTCTTGGTTGATTTGGTCACATGCTAAGAGCCGAAAGTGAACATTCTGTGTCAGAAGCACATGAAGCAAATGGTGCATAAAAAAAGGGCTCCTTATTAAATACCGTATTTGAATATTAAGTATCGATGAAGTAAACTAGTCAGTTTCAGAAAATGGATAAAGTAGTATTGAAATACTGTATTTGGAAAATGAAAAGAAAATTGCTTTATAATTTATCATTAAAAAAAAAAGGTTCAGACTAATAATTTTCATGCGGGTAATGAGGACAGTAGAATCATGTAAAATCTTTATTGGAACTGTACACACGGTATGTACACAGCACAGATGGACAACAAAGACTAACAATAAATATAAAAGACTTAAAAAAAAAAAAAAAACCAATAAATAAATAATTTACAGTACATAAATATATAATTAGTTTGCTTTCAACCAATAGTTGTTCGGACCACGCAATCCCTCAGCGGTGTCTTACCGTCCTCGCAAGCTCGAGCCGCATCACTAGCGAAAGAAGCCACGTCAATATCAAGAGAAAGCAAGAGGCGCGTTTGATACGCAGCGTGTTTGGATACGCGGTCGGCGTGATGTTACCTGCTGTAAAAATTCCTACACACGAATCTTATTTACAGCCTGAGCGATTTTTTTTCTTTTTCTTTCTTTTTTTTTTTTTCTTCCCTCCCACCAAATATAAATATCCGTGTCGTTTTTGAATTTTTTTTTTTTTCAGCCGATGCAGGAGCAGGCAGAGGCGGAGAGCTTCTCGACCTTGTGCCAGCGGTGGGCGTTGTCGAGGAAGGCCATGTCCTCGTGCCGCGTCGGGCGGCAGCATGGCGTGTGGTGCCAGGTCTCGGTGGGGGGCAGAGCGCCGCTCAAGCGCAGATTGGTGAGGGTCAGCTCGTGGTTGGAGGGCACACGCGGACACGCGCCACTGCAGTACTTAAACAGCACCATTTCGTCCGAGTCGTAGCCGAGGCCGAGGTCTCGCACCTGCAACACCAACATGTGGATTCAGGGAATTCTATGGACTTTTTCAATATACCAATAATCCAATTAAAATGTCTTTTCGTTTTCTGCTGCTGCACCTAGTATGTTCCTAAGGTTATCATACATGACGGCTATCAAACACACCCAAGAACACGACATTGCTGACCAAAGATAAACCAGACACCGATCTTTGATTTATTTTTATTTATTTATTTTTTTGGTTTCCTTATAGCCACTGTCTCTTTAAGCTTATAACGACATGAGATTTTAGGGTAAACCCATTCCCCAAAATATCTTCTAATCAAAGAAAGAACCATAATTAGGTGGAATGTAATGTTTAGTTATATAAACAATGATGTGCGACGAGATGTAATAAAAAATGTCTCCTTTTAATTTTCGCTTTCGGTGTGTTTTTAAATGGCTGATTTAATACCGTGGAACAGTGATATTTTAATACCAAGTTATAATCCTGTGTGACATTTTAAACCGTTTAGAAATAATAAAAAGTAAACAGATGTGATATCTGATGTGTCGTCTCGAACCTGCAGCAGAATCGAATGCAGCCCACACGGGTCCTCCGCGTGGCGGCGCGAACGCAGCGCGCTTCCTCCCCACCGTCTCCCCGATCCCTCCTGCTCCTCTCGTTCTTCTTCTCTTCCTTCTCTCCTCGTCTCGTCTGTCAGGTCCGATTCAGAGGAAGTGGCTTGTTCTCGGATATCTGACACTGAAAGACATGGAAACAAGGAGATTTCCTCAGTCCGTAGATCATCTAAGATCTGATTAATCTGCTTTTCTGGGGCATCACAAAACAACTCCTCTTGTCCACATTACTAAATGCTGCCAAATTTATTTATTTTATTTTTTATTTTTTTTTAAAAAAGCAGCAAAAAATATGCATGAGTAATGTGTATGAGTCTATGAACACTGTGCTGTAAAGGTTGACTGTATCATTAGTTTAAAGAATTTTTTTCAAATGATTAAATATTAAAATAGAAAAATACTAAAATAGAAAAAAAGTTTTAAAACAAATAGATTTCTACAAATAAAATGAGCACTGTGCATCATCTGTAAAGTTAAAATACAGTCTCACTACATTTAAATGTGCTAATAAATTATTTTTTTAAAAAAATAGATCAATTGGGGGGGGAAAAAAAAAACTTGACTCTTCTACCTTCTTTGTAAGGTCATGACCTTTTTTTTTTTTTTTTTTTTTTTTTTTGGACTTACCCAGTAGCGTGTTCAGCCAGTGTCCCTCTCCCACTTGAACGCAGAACAGGAGCATGGTGAGCTTCAGAAGAGAACACATCTTTCTTTTCCTCTTTTCTCCTTTCCGTATCTCTGTCGTCCTCCGTA
The DNA here is from genome assembly GCA_037576815.1 of Pangasius larnaudii. Lineage (NCBI taxonomy): Eukaryota > Metazoa > Chordata > Actinopteri > Siluriformes > Pangasiidae > Pangasius > Pangasius larnaudii. The sequence continues at coordinate 14,738,675 of CM074940.1, forward strand.
TCTCTTCTCTGCGTCGCGATCGAGGCGAAAAAGTGGATGATGCTGATGTGTACCAGAGCCTGCTTCATATATGCTTGTCTCGGGAAGATGGGGGCTCAGCTTAGCCCCGCCCCTTCTCACCTGTGCTCGGGACAAAGCTGATCTCAGAGAAAAAAACATATATATATACCAAAATGGCATAAATATCGATTCGCAGGTGTTTTCCGATGCCCCGGGCACACGGGAGGTGAGAATAAATCATTTTAAAGCTGTTTGTAGAAGAGCCGGGCAAGGTGTCTGCGATCTTAATCCGTCAGCCAATCATACTCCAGGGCTTGATCTGAACGGGACGGTTCATATTCTGGACCAGCGCTCGGTTCAGCACACGTGACCTGTTGGATCGAAGGTTGAAGACGAGGAAGTAAACGGGTTAAATCCACGAAGACGAGACAGACCGAAGGATAATAATTAAAAAAGAACACGGCAGACCTCGGCTAGATATCTTCCTGGAAAAATTCCGAGAACGATGACTGACTTCTGAAATCCGGACATAAATTTAGGGATTTTATCAGAAATGTGCCTTTTCCCCCTACTTGCAACATTCCTAAAGTAGCTCTGTGAAGACTAATGCCGAAAGAATCGTGGAATGTGTCTGACTGGCAGAAGGATTGCAGCACGGTCATATGTTCCTTGCGCTTTATAAGGTTATGCTCAGGGGGAAGACGCTGAAAAAGTGTGGAGATGTCGGCCATTTTTCGTGTTCTTATCCTACCGCCTTTCAGTTTTGTGATAACTCGCGAGTGTTGGCCTGCTGACCTCAGGCACTTTCCACCTAACCAATCTTTTGTTCAGTGGAACAGACACTAAAAAAAACAAACAAAACAAAAAACAAATGCGAGTTTTGAACTAACTGCAAGACTTTTGGTAACTTCTAGGGGCCCAAACATTTATTAACATCAAAACAGCTTTACTATCTCGCTCCGGTATTTTCATTTCTTTATGTGGCAGACACTTATTTAAGGAGCCAACAGTGATGCACATGCTACAGAACCAAGTTTCCACCGAGGAAACTATCAGACCTTCTCGGAATTTAATCTGGATTCACTTTTAAAGCATCCTTTGGCAAGGAGAGGGAAGGTTTCCACATATAACTTTGTCACTTTATAGTGACAAGCCATAGAACAGCTCTTTCTCTCCTTCCTTCATGGAGAAAATATGCCACAACCTGAACTCTGCCTAGAGGAGACCACTCACCAAAGGTCAGTGAACAGGTCAAGAGGGCAACAGTCAGAGAAGCAACCAAGAGGTCATGGGTGACACTCATCATGGTGCTGCCACCACCATGCTCTACTGGGTGGATGGCGTTCTCATGGTGGATCAGATGGAGTGCTTTGTGCCAAGAAGTTACATTTTGGTCTCATCAGACCAGAGATCCTTTTTTTCCACATGTTTGCCGACTCTCCAGCATGCCTTTTGACAAACTCTAAACAGGATTTCATATATTCAATAAGTTAGTTCCTGTTATCACTTATGTTATGACAGCTGTAAACAGACGTTCCTTTACAAGCCACTGTTTTTTTTTTTCTCTTTTGAAGTAAATGAAAAAATATAGTTTGTAGTGTTGCTATACTGGTGCTGCTCTAAAATGGGTTTGATAATGGTGTAATAAGTTTAAATCTTGACTGAGTGAGGGTCAGGGGCTGTATTCAGTCCAGGAGCTTGATTCTGTAGGCTTCACAACAGATATTCATGCATATAATACAAATACTGGATCAATGCAAACAGCTTTTTGGTGACTTCACCCACAGCTTGACAGGAGGCCATAAAAAAAAGACCTCTGAGCTTTAGAGGGAAACTTCAACGCAGAATATAACACCGCGGAAAGCCATCCATCACCCACAGGATTAGAGTCAGAATTACTTTCCACTGCTGTTGTCCTGATGTTGGCGCAGAGCTAGCTCACGGTTTACCTGCTTGCTGCGCCTTGTCTGGACTATGGCACGACACAGCAGCTAACAGATAGTCTCTGTTCTGAAGAAGTTAAATTGTGTTATAGAAGAAAAAAAACAATCTGCATATTAATGTCCACAAAATATCTGGAGACAGCCCTTATCAGTGGATTCCTGGTTAAGGCATACATGCTGCATTGCTGAAGTAGGTGTTAATGACAAGACACATGCGAAAGATTTTTTTAGCTGTAGAGTGAGAGCCATTACCGTATGCCAGCTTTACAGAAAGTTATGTCAGTATCACACAGCACTGTGACCAAACTTCTGCAAAAAGCTACAGCCACAAAAAAGAGAGAGAGAGAGATTCCGACCCTACAGTGTTTTGCTTATGTATTCACTCCCCTTGAACTTTACCACCTGGAGCTGATGGGATTATACTGTATGTCATAGAGCTACACAAAATAGTACTCTCAATGTGATGCTACCGCCACCATGCTTCATTGGATGGATAGTGTTATCAGGGTGAGGAGTAGTGTTGTGTTTTCTCCAAACGTGGCTCGTTGTGCCAAGGCCAAAAATGTTGCATTTTAAATTTTGTTGACTCTCTTCAACATGCCGTTTGACAAACTCTACATAGGATTCCATATGGTTTGCCACTCTTTTACAAAGCCCAGTTTTGTGGAGTGTCCAGGCTGTGGTTGTCCAGTGAACAGCTCACATCTGAGCTGTGGCTCTCTCTAGGTTCTTCACGGTTACCCTTGGCCTCTTGCTTCTAAGACTAAGACCCTCCTTACCCGGTAACTGACTTTTGGTGGACGGCCTCCTCTAGGCAGCATTGTGGTTGTGCCACATTCTTTGCATTTGTTAATAATGGATTTAATGGCACTCCGCATTAAAGCAAGGAATGATTGTGTAATGTATACCATTACCCAAAGCACAACTAGTTCTGTATAGCAGTGACTCTGCCTATGTGTGGCACAGCAAGATTGGGGTTTTTTAAGAAACCACAAAAAGGCTTTTGAAGCTTAAGGGATTGTCAGAAAAGCACTGATGCAGTACAGGGAACTTAGAAATGGTCCTACACTATATGGTCAAAAGTTTGTAGTCACCTGACCATCACACCTATATCTTGGTCTTCCCTAAACTGTTGCCACAAAGTTGGAAGCAAACAATTATCTAGTTGTCTGCTAGATGTATAGATGTTTTTGTATGGGGTAACATTACAATTTCCCTTCACTCGAACCTTAAGGGACATGACAATGGAGTGGAAGAACTTGAGTGGTCTGCACAAAATCCTGACCTCAGCTCCACTGAACCCCTTTGGGATGAACTGGAATGGGCTGACTGCACCCCAGGCCTCTTCGTCTGCCCCCACTAATGCTCTTGTCAGTAAATGGACACAAATCCCCTCAGCAACATTCCAAAATCTAGTGGAAAGCCTTCCCAGAAGAGTGGAGGTTATTATAATAGCACAGGGGGGGGAGGGGGGGGGACTCAATCTGGCATGGGATGTTCGAAAAATCACATATGGGTGTGATGGTCATGAGTCCACATACTTTTGGCCATATAGCGTTTCAAGTAGGGCAGAAACTGTTGAAAGTTTCAACCTTGTGTGTCTAACGATCCAATTAACACATTTTTAGTATAAATATATTTCCCATAGTGTGGTGGCAACATGCTATTGTCACTCCTCTGTCTGACTTAATTACTTGGATTGAACTAAAGATGTGGTTTCCATACATCTCTTCTGCACATAGATCTATTTTTGTCTGCTCCGGCCATATGTCTTCCAACAGGCCATATCTTTGACCTGATGGAAATAATAAACCGGAGAAGAACGTTAAGGTAGAGAGAATGTTCTTCTTCGACTGTGTGTGTGTGGAAAGTTTAGACGCCAATTGCCCAATTGGATTTTAGCTTCTGGATCTGATTAAATCATGAAATCTGGCTTAGTTCAATCCAGACATTAAAAACCAATCAATTACCTTTTTGGAAAACTAAGGGGGCCAATGATCTTTTAGAGTGCGTGTCTTTTAGAGCAAAGTGAAAGTCTGATTCCTGGAGCATAAAGAGAAGGGAATCTAGCCAGGTTTTTCTTAATCTACCTGCTGTATTTTAAGTCCACTCCTCTCTTTTCGGTTAACTGCATGTTTTATAGTGTGAGGGTGAGCTATTTTTTCATTGCATGACACTAATATGAGATTCCTGCCATTCTGCACTCAGACAGGCCAAGATTCCACAGCGTCTGTGTAAGGGCATGCCAGAAGGCTTGCTGTATCTTCCACTGTACTCCTCCTCATGGCTTTGCTTCTTGCAGGAACTCACGGAAGGAATGTTTCTTCCCCTTCATCTCCCCCTCTCCAGGGAAGGATTTAGAAAAGATGAATGGCTATTCCGCCTCTCTTTCCTTGTGTTAGCTGTCCATCTGTCTGGCCTTTCGTCTTTCTCGCTCTTGCATGTGAGTGTGTACTGAAACATGGACGCTTTCATGTATTCACGTCTACTAATGTTGTAAAGGGGGACCATTTTTCCAGAGCAGGATTCTGTGAAGAAGATACTTCCTGAACTTCCTAACAAACGAGCCGTGTTCATCAGCAAAGGCTGTGGGTTTTGAATCACCTTGGTGACTGATTATAAATCCCTTTGCGAGCTGAATCAAATGAAAAACATGAAAACATCAATCTCTGCAAAGCTTTGGTCTTTTAGGAGATGAGTGTGACTCAGTCTAAAGGCATAACTGGATTAAGTAAGGAATAAAACACCCCATGCTGCGCTGTCAAAGGAAACTAGTCGACAACAGGTTGGTGTGATGCGGCCCAACACGAACAGTGTTCATGTTACCACCCTGAAGTTGATTGTTTTCTTATAACAGCATGTTATAATAAATAATAAATAATATAATAAGACAATCGTTCCGTCACCGGCCTCTCTTTTTGTCCCTGTCTTTTCAAATTAATAAGAAAAAAAACGCAGCATGTCAAGTTACAAAGAAATGGCAAAGTCTTTCCTGTGTCAGAAAACTGAAACTTACAGCTTTACTTCATTGTAACTGACTGTTACAATTTGCTGGCACTGGAGAGTCCTTACGAAAATGGTAATAAATATCTCCACACAGAAAACGTCACCACATCAACAGATCAATAATATGGTTTTCTGTGTTAAATAACATCTGTTTCTTAGTCTCGGATTATGTGGAGTGTAAAAATTCCATAGTTCTCTGGACCTAGACAGTGGAAATAGTCTGTAAGTATAATGACTGCTTGAACATATCCAGTTCAGCTCATCAGTTAATGGCCAGATTGTGTTAGTGTAAGAAATCATCAAACTGTGCAGGACTCCAAACATGCAGGAGCTCTAATGCATCTAGTGGAATCTATTTGGAGCTAAAATATCCTTTGAAACCTGTCCCACATGTCTTTAACTCCGATAACTGGGGTATGTCCTGCATTGCATTTGTTTTTACCACATTTACAAATCAGTGGTCTGGCGGGTAGCTTTTTCACAGCTCCAGGGTCACCGGTTCGAGCCTGTGCTCAAGTTACTGTCCGTTTGTCTGCGTGGGTTTCCTCCAGGTTCTCAAGTTTCCTCCCACCTCCTAAAACGCCGTGCCAGTAGGTGGTTTGGTGATGCTAAATTGCCCTTAGGTGCCAGCTCGTGTGCATGATGGCATCCCGTCTAGGGTGCATTGTATTAAGCTGTAACCCCTATGAGGAACTCTTGAAGAACCTCTTAGACAAACACTTCAATTCGTATGGAGGATTCAAAAAAATTCCATCCAAACATCTTACAAATTTCCACAGAATTTTAGAAAAGACAGCAAAAGAATTTGCGCATCAACGTGCATTTCCGTGTACCCTTTGTAAAGGGCCGAAGCATATAGGTGCACTGCTGAAGTGGTGGCTGGTTGATTCAGGAAGGCGCAGGTCTCCTCTCTGGTCCATATAGGGTTCGTCTGCTTTGGGTAGGAATGCAGGGGCCGTAATAGGAAGCATTTTGTGGGAATTAGTTCGGAATCTGAAGCTCGCCGTGCGGCTGCTGTTTACGCCGTAAATTTGACCCGGCAGACCTGAGGCGGCGGACAGCGTCCGGGCCTCCTCCACCGGCTCGGCTTTTCCCTCCTCCGTCTCTCTGTTCCTTCACTCCATCCAGCATCACTTGTCTACAGTGGCTCGATTGGACTTTTGGAAGAGGGTGAGACTGGTTCTTGATTCCAGTCGCAGATTTGTCTAATAGTTCTGACAGGAACTCAGCTTTAGTAAAACTCCTGGCCCGTTTCTCTTTTTCTTCTATCACTTTATTTCCAAAATGTCTTTAAATCCCATAATCCTGCATTGTATACTGTGAATTCTTCCCACGTTTACAAATATGATTTAATTCATCATCCAAGATGGGGTTTGAACCTACAAGCTTGTGGTAACCTTTGTGTACAAATGGTCATGTCAAACCTGTCAGAACCCCAATGAAGAACTCTCAGAGAACCATTTCAGTCCATTTTCAGTCACTACGTTACTCCATAATTACACTCGGCCATTGCTCTATCAGTTTTCACTGACTTCTTTTTCTTACGTATATATTACATATAGGAGATTCTGAATTTTCTTTAACATGTTCATTAAAAAATATCCAAGTTTGGTACAGTACATTGTTACCACGGTAACAAAGTCTGAGAACGTCTGTGTTAGTAGACTCTATCTAGGCAGAGAAGGTTGTACAATGCAGAGGCAACATTAAGCCAGGCATGATGTGTGTTCTGGGCAAATGCATGCGACTGCACTAATTGTCTGAATCTAAACATCATTGTCGGATTATTTTACATTTTTCCTGTGCATTTCAGGAGTTTTTGCAGTATGGTTACTTTGCGCAGAATAACATCTGACTAAACGAAGCCATTTCGTCATTGTATTTTGACGGAAGATTACTGAAGAACACGACTTAGTAGTACGCATGGTATGACTGGTAACATGAATTAACACTGTAAAACTGTCTGTTTTCTTTAATAAAGAAATGGACCAAAGCCTGCCATATCTGAAAGGGCACCCTAATAAAAAAAAAATAAAAATACTGGAATATTCCCTGTCCTGTGTGTCTTGTCTCAGTACTTCATGGTAAAAGATGGAAGAAGCCTCAGTCTGACCGCCTGGCACTGTCTCGAGACGAATTCCAGAGCCTTTCCATCAGAGAGTGATGGGCAGAAAGAAAATAGGAATACCTTTGCTTCACAGTGGGTGGACAGGGCACAGCTGCTGTAAGTGGATATGTACCAGGTGAAGACGGATCAAATATTTTAGGTCCGATATCCATGCCAAGCACTGATCTTGCTTTCCAGAGGGCTTCCCCTGGTGCGGAACTGCCACATCAGCTTTGATATGAGAGGACATTTCAATAGCACAATGTTCTGAGTAAAATAACACAGTTAAGATCAAAGAATGAATGAAAAATGTATGGATGCCCAAAGGAGACGAAGATGAGATGCTTTTCTGCTCAGCATGGTCGTAAAGGATGGTTTTTGAGTTACTATAGGCTTCTTGTCACCTGCATCATCACCTCTGACCTGTATCATTGACAAGGCATTTCCACCTGCAGAACTGCTGCTCACTGGATGTTTTTGTTGTTTTTTTTTTAACTGAAGCTCTCGATCTGCATGAGTATGATTTTATGCATTGTGCTGCTCCAACATGATTGGCTGATTGCATTAAGGTGGTCAGTAAATGTACATCAGACGTCGTCTGTCCTGCGTTCTGGTGGTGGAATGAACTTCCTCACTGGCTATGTGACCATGTTTGGAAGTAGAGTGAAGAATATCCAGTATGCCTATTAAATCCCCTGAAGCACAGCAGTAGCTCAGTGCCCGAATGCCCTTGAGCACAGGTTCCCAGCCCTGAACCTGGAGTACCCCCTGTCCTGCACATTTTAGTGTTTTTCCTGCTCTAGCAAATCAGGAAGGCATGTTAATTAGCTGATTAATTTGATCAGGTGCAACAGAGCAGCAAAACCATTAAAATTTCCAGGACAAGGGGTACTGCTGGACCAGGCTTGGGAACCAAGTCTGGGTGTAATTGAGCCAATGTTGGCAAAGGAGCACTTTTAATTAAAAACCCGGCCAATTTTGAACCAATGCTGGCATAAAGTTTCCAAAGAACCGAGTTTCTATAGCACCCATGCCCAATGTTGACAAACGAGCACTTTTCATCCCCTGCTAATGCTGTGCAAACATCGGTAAGGTGGATTTTAAGGTGGCTGAAAGTCTGTCAGGCCAAATGGCCTAAGGACAAAATTATGTGTGGCCAACTTGGCTCATTGGTAGTAACGTGGATTTAAAGGTGGCTGAAAGTCTGATGGACCAATATTTGCCCAATGACCAACCCAACATGGGCCAGCAGAATGGCTGATGTTGGGCCAACCTCAGTTTGCTCCATGTCCCCTTTATATATGTGCTGTTACAGACAGGGGTCCATGTCATGTGATCATATACCATGGCTGTCAACAATACGTGAAGAAATCCTCCTACCCAAATACAAAGAAAACCATTTTTGATTTGGGTGTAAAGGTCTGCAGGTGGCAGCATTGTTTACTTCATTGTTCAACAGAATTACCGAGTAGTTTTATTTACAGCGAAAGCGTCACCTACTAGGGTGTGGGAGTAAGATTTACGTTATAAGCTGGTGAAAACGTGGATATGATGTGAAGAGTATTGACCCTTGGTGTTGTTGTTGACCACTGCGAGAGAGAGAGAGAGAGAGAGAGAGAGAGATTAAAAATATAGCTTGTGAGAAATAGGAATTGAATGTTTAGGAACTGGAACAGCAGTGTTTAATTATTAAGGGATACAGGGTTAGGGAATAGGATGGAGATTAAACATTTGGAAAACTACACACCTTGCCGGCTGTACTGCACACTCCAGTCCAGTAGGTGGCGGAAACACGCAATAACGTTTACAACTTCCTTAAATCGAAGAAGAAGAAGCCTGTTGCTTCTAGTTTGTTTGGCAGACGAGATTGACTAGCTTCAGGATTCTAGACTTGGTAAATATTGATTTTTAAACAGTTATTTTTCATATGTACCAGTTTTAGAGTATATGATATGTACTGAAACAACCAGACGCAAAGAAGCTGTTGGTATAATATTTAAGCAAACGGCTCAACATAATGAGCTGTTAGCTTGTTTGCTACTACGTGGCTACGAGGCTCTCTGTTTACTGCGTCATGATTGGATACTGGGCCCAGAAAGAGGCTGCTGATTGGATATCACACGAGGATTAGTTGCTTTTAACCAATCGTAGCAGAGGAGGCGGGGTTTGTAGGAAAAGCAAGGCATTAATGCTTTGCTAGCGTGCCTTCATAGCTAACGTTATAGTGTATGTGGAATCTTGTTCAGCATCTTGCAGAAAACTTTGAAAAAGGTATTTAGTCAGTAATGGGTCATAATGACATGTAAAGATTTGCTCCGTTCATCATGGTATATTCCTGATCTGTTCTCTTTTATTCTCTTCTCTTCTCTCTCTCTCTCTCTCTCTCTCTCTCTCTCTCTGTCTCAGGTCTCCTTGGCTGAGCTGCTGCCATCATGGTTGGTGCAGAGTACAAATGTGTAATACAATCATCTTTTTATTGTTGTTGTTGCTTGTACTGAATATCCGTGTCTTCTTTAGGGAGAGAGAAAAGGAGTGAACAAATATTACCCTCCAGATTTTGACCCTGCTAAGGTGAGTGGTATTTTCCATTCATTCATTCGCTTTATCCCGGGCGTGGTCGCAGTGGACCCGGAAACTATCCTGGATACACCCTGGATGGGGCAGCAGGGCATCACACACACACACACAAACACACACTCTCTCTCATCCACACCTAGGGGCAGTTAAGCACAACCAATCCACCTAATGTTTTTAAAACCTGAGTTTTCCCAAAGTTAAGTGGGTAACAAATTGTACTTTATTACATGTACTTGTATTAAATGACACATTTCTCATAGCATAATGAACAATACCTGTGTGAGGAAAAAATGATGATGCCACACTGCCGCATGTTGCCCCGTGCTGAAACCTTGCCCTTTTGTCTCTCTTGGTCTGCAGCATCGCTCTATCAATGGCTACTGGAACACTCATCCGCTGCGCGAGAGAGCCAGGAAGCTCTCGCAGGGCATCCTCATTATCAGGTAACACACACACACACACACACACACTCTTTCTTTCTCACAGTGTTTGCACTCAACCTTTATAGATACGTTTTAATCCCACGCTGTATTTAGCGGAACTGAAACGGCGTGGTCGTGGATCAATAAACGGGGAACCCGATACGCTAACCAGTGTGTGTGTTGCAGGTTTGAGATGCCCTACAACATCTGGTGCGATGGCTGTAAGAATCACATAGGCATGGGTAAGTTTCCCGACGTTTGAATGTGAAACGGCTCTTTTTAAACTTACAGTAGTATAACAACATTACAGCGTTGTCTTTTCCAAGCGAACGGCAGGATTAAGCGTCAAGGGTGTAGTTCGGAATGTCAAAATTGAGTGCGAGTTGCTTTCCCTTGGGACGCGACATATTCTCGATAACATCGCTCAAGCGCAAGATAACGTCAGAACCATCACACGCTCACCTCAAACTGTGAGAATCCGTGAGCGCAGATTAGATGACACAGGTTTTTCTGAAACTGCGCAACATTCTGTTTTAGATTTCCCCTTTGGTTTAACCTCGTACTCGTATACATAACCGTTACATCCGTTCTTACTGTTGTTTTCATTTTTTAGGGGTTCGATACAATGCGGAAAAGAAGAAAGTGGGCAATTACTACACTACGCCAATATACAGGTAACTTGGCCGCCTTTTGCATCATACTGAGATGGATGAATGGTGATATTCTGCTGTTTCTCAAAACCTCCACTTTGAAAGGCTCTCCAAGTATTAAACATGTCTGGGATTGGTCTGGCTGTCAGTCTGAGACTGTTAATACACACGGGAACGAGTATCTATTCTTCTAGTTTTATTGAACACCGTTACAGTTTTGTTAAAAAAAAAAAAATTGCATTAAAAAAGTGTTATTTTTTGGATTATTATTATAATTTTTTTAAAATAACAAACCTAAATATCAGTATACAGATCATGTATGGTGAGAAAGTCTTGTATCATGATATACATTTTTGCCAAATCATTCACTGCTGCTGTAAGAGTTCTATTCTATTGTCCTTTTTTTTTTAACATTTTTTTTTTTTTTCCCGCTTCCGTTTTCTTCCTGATTTTGTCTTGGCCAATTCCCACCCACCGGTCATACTGCTGTT
>CM074940.1:14749970-14763150 GCA_037576815.1 Pangasius larnaudii
TTTTTTTTTTTTTCCCGCTTCCGTTTTCTTCCTGATTTTGTCTTGGCCAATTCCCACCCACCGGTCATACTGCTGTTCATGCCGCGTCACAGGACAGCGTAAACATCTAAGAGCGCTATCCGCCCCCTTCCACATACATGAGCTCACAGACGCCTGGGATTGGCTAGTGTCGCTGTGATTGACAGGAGAGAGAGAGAGTGAGAGAGAGAGAGAATGCTCGCTCCCTCCCTCCCCCTCCCTTTTTCTTGGGTACTTTTCAGAATTGTCACAGAAAGCTGATTTCATAGTAAAGTTCGTTCTCCACATGTCCTGTTTTTGTTGAACTCTAGGTTCAGAATGAAGTGCCACCTGTGTGTGAACTACATCGAGATGCAGACAGATCCAGCCACGTGCGATTACGTCATCGTGAGCGGCGCGAGCCGCAAAGAGGAGAGGTGGAACATGGCTGAAAACGAACAGATACTCACCACCGGTACGCAACACACACACACACACACACACACACACACACACACACACAACCTGTATGCGCAAATGTTTCCACCGCTGCTGTAGTGAATACTCCTCGTTCTAATAGTTTCCTACACTCCTGTTCTGTGTGTTCGTCTCTCAGAACGCACGGAGAAGGAAAAGCTAGAGACCGACGCCATGTACAAGCTGGATCACGGCGGGAAAGACAAGGAGAAGCTTCGTGCCGCCATTCCATCTCTCTCTGAGCTGCAAGAGCACCAGGCTGGATGGAAGGACGACTTTGAGCTCAACCGCGCCCTCCGCAGGAAGTTCAGGGTGCGTTCATTCAGGGGTGGACCTCGAAATATCCTGCTTTCAGAGGCTTCAGCGTGATTGCATGTATTGTTATGCGTGTGTTGTGTAACACAGGATGAGAAGAAGGCCATACGTGAAGAGGAGGAGAAAGATGACGCCGTGAGGAAGAGGCTGGGTCTGTCTATACCTTTGGTACCGGAAAAGGACGAGGACAAAAAGCTTGCCTCGCTGCTCACCTTCCAGAGCGCTGACTGTAAGAAACAACTGATGATGTCATGATGAATTTACTCATCAAATCCCCTCAGGTTTAAAAGCTATAAAAGCTAATTAAACGTTTGCCGTTTCGATCGTGAGAACTTTATGCCTAGCTTTAGCAGGCGTTATTTCTACACTTTTTAAGTCACATGACTCCACCAAGAGGAAACGGTGAACAAATGTCAATGACAGAAGCTCAGTGGCTACAAATCTATGCTTTTATTTGTGAGTCATTCTTTCTTTTTTTTTTTTTTTTTTTACAGCATACGAGGATAGGCAGCATACAAAGAGGCAGCAGATCGCCTCTCGCTCCTGGTTTTCTCCGTCTTCCTCCACTCCATCGGGGAGCGCTGTGGGAAACCTCCTGAACAAACTGGGCCAGAAGGGCAGAGACGCCGCTGCCGCCAGAGCGCTGAACACCGCCCCGAGCAGCTCTCTCGTCCGCAGGAGGTCAGATGGCGGCGGCGCGGTCGTCGACAGTGCCAGCCTGACATCATGTTCCAGCCAGGAGTCGGTTTCATGCCCCGGCATCGCCGCTTCAGACTTGGAAAATGCTGATTCGTTTCCAGTACAGTGCTTCGAGGAGAGACAGGACACCTGTAGACTCAGCACAGAGGAGCAGGCTCCAGAAGTGCATTGTGGGACAGAAAGGCGCAGTAGCATTGAATCCTGCCCTACAAAGTCACTAGTGGCAGATTACAGTGACTCAGACTCAGAATCGGGTCAGTGAAGAAGCAAGGGAATGGACTGACATCGCAACTGCACACATCGCAGCCCATCTGACCAAAAAAAAATAATAATAATTTATAAACTTTACAAACTCATGAGCTCAGTCAAAACTGCACAAATAGGATTTCGGAAAGTTTTATCATCATTAAAATTGTCCCATCGCCTGCCTGTACATGATGTTTAACTATTATACATTCCGTTGTAAAATTATTGGCACCCTTCATTGTCTAACACATACGTTGCACCTAATTATTTATATTCGAAGAAACTTCTACTGTGACTCAATGCCATAGATTGAAAAATGCAGTCTCTCGCAGTTGCTACTGTTGTATAAGGTATTGTAATAATAAATCGATAGGAGTGTTTATTGAGGTCTTCCAGTAAATGTGTTATCTGTGTTTGCAGAGAGATGCTGAACCTTGGAACTGTCAGCAAAAAAAAAAAAAAGAAAAAGAAAAGAAAATTGATAACCCGAGTGGGCTTGTCATTGTGTATTATTAGAGGTTTAATTTGTGCCCCAGATAGTTGGGTTCAGATATAGGGAAAGTATCCTTACAGCAGGTCAGGACCTTCATACTTCCCTGTAGAGATTACACACTCATGGTTCTTAGTGAACTGATGTTCATGGCATTCTGATTTTCCTAATCCTTCCTATTTTACTCATTTTTTTTACTTACAGAACATTTTCACAGTTGCTGGTCTTGCCATTCGAGTCCGCACACCACTCTGAGCATGTACTCGTTTCATTTAATTCTTATTTCCAGTGTTCAGCTGTAAAATTTGGCCGAACCCGTGCCTCAGTTTCCTGTTCCTGACTGACAGGAGTGAAACCCGATGTGGTCTTCTGCTGATGCAGATCAGAGATTCGACTGTAAAAACTAGGCATGTCCAGATTCCACTTTATTTATTTATTTAATTATTTATTTTCCAATTTTTGTTACAATATGAATATTCAGTACTGACGTTGGCTGTTAGCTCGAGGCTATTTTCAAGCCGACAGCTCAAGTATCGTTTCTGACATGCCGAGATTTAAACAGGAAAATCACATGACCTCTGAAGTTTGAATATCTATATTTATTTCTAGTTTCATAGCTGATTTCTGAACAGGTTTATTTCTTAAAGCCAAACGTTGACTGGCTAAAGTGAGCCTTGAGTCTGAGATGTGACTCAAATCTGATTGGTTTAATCCAGTTTACGCACTATTGGCAACTAAATAATGGAAAAAGGAAGCAAGTGTTACATCAAATCCTTAAATCTTTCTTGTTCATAGTCCAGTTTCTAATGGCAAGGTTCTCTTGCCATGACAAACTGCATCTAGTATTCGCATACCCAATCTGTGTTCAGTACAGACCCTTATCCCAGTACCGTCTTAAAACTGTTCTTATGGTATCTGCCTGTAACTTCGGCTTCACGCTTCTCCACTATTTTTTCCTGACATTCCACTGCTGTGGATGGACACCTTAACGATTTGCACTGCATAAACATTAAACCTCCATAAACAGTTTATGCCCAAGTATAATACGTAGTATACTTGGATAATCTCACTTGGGTAGATACTCTACCTAAGAACCGCTGCTGTAATCGTAAAGACTGTCCTGTACTCAGCTCAGGACTCTTATTGGTCTAGTATTTCCTTGTACAAGATTATTAAACCTATTTCTAGACAGCACGATGACCGTTAAATTGATTCGACGTCAACCTGGTTAGCATAATATACCATTGTTCAGATTTGTTCAGTGCAGTGTATTGCAATGGACTGATGGCGAGCCAGGATACACGGAAAATTGCGCAAGACTCTGTAGGACGGTGAAAGAGGAGAGCGTACCTACCGCCGAGTTTAGTTTGTCTGATGTTGCTATACTGCACATAGCATCTCTTCTCTGTAAGGATGTCTACGTTAATACTTTTCTTATGGATCCTGTCCATGTGTCACTTTGCTCAGGTCAGCACTGATATCGCGAGGTGAGTACATCTGCAAAGAACATTAGGACTTTTATGTGTAAGGCTGCACTGCACTGCACTGTTAGTCGTGACGTTCATGTTAAACATCTCACTTGGTGCATGACTAGCCTTATATGGTGTTTAAGCCACTGTACAAATTCAGATTTTTTGCTTTTTCCATAACAGGCCCTGGTATAATCCAGTAGGGTAGGTATCTATGATGATATTATTATTATTATTATTATTATTATTATTATTAATTCTTCTCCTATTCCTAATATTCCTTCCTGATAGTCCTCTTCCTGTCCCTGCTATTCCTTATACTCCTTATCATGGCTATCCATTGTAAGTACCACAAGCCACTAATTGCTCAGAAAGTGTATTTTTCGTCAATTCGTTTTTCATTTTGTGCTGATGCCAATGTAAAATGACACAAATCGTTTACCAAACATGCAGTACAGCAAGTGCTGTTTGACAAACTGACTGACTTGTCAGTGAACGCGTGTTCTGTGTTTACAGACAGTGGTCGGACTTTGAACGGGACCCAAAGTAAGGAATCGCCCTCCCCCACACACAAAATCTGGATTCAAAATGTAGACAAACACATGAAAAAATAAAAACTACATCCATTTGTGATGATAAAAATGTTTAAATTATTTAAAACGTTACTTTTAATTGTAGGACTCATTTTAGCGTAATTAAATGTTATTGTCTTGTCGGAGGTACTAAAATGCATGAAGAATTGCCATCTATACTACCTTTACAACTCTAAGGCACTCAGTTTGGTGCAGATCTGCATTTTTTTTTTTTGTTCAAGGCCATGCAAATAATCATTGAGTGTCTTGGCACTATTTTACTCAAGGGGACAACACAATATGAACCAGAGTCACAGTCTCTGTGAGAAAATGTGGTATTTGCGTGTGTTTTCGCAGGTTTGTTTTAGTGGCTCCAGCAGTGCTAAGAGTGGGACGTGACGAAAATATCCTGCTGGAGGCGTTTGGACTTTCTGAGCCTGT
The DNA here is from genome assembly GCA_037576815.1 of Pangasius larnaudii. NCBI lineage: Eukaryota > Metazoa > Chordata > Actinopteri > Siluriformes > Pangasiidae > Pangasius > Pangasius larnaudii. Next base: position 14,754,677 of record CM074940.1, read on the forward strand.
TGTAGTTACTCTCTCAGTGTACAATTATCCACGAAGATCTCCACAATTGCTGAACGGAACCGTCACCCTGAATGCTGATAATAATTACAGCGTACTCCAGACCATAACAGTAATTTAACATGTGAACATTTAACAACGTGAATAAGACCAGAGCTAAGCTAGGCAAGAACAAGAACTAAATACAGAGAGGAAAGTACAAGGCTTTGTAACTAGAGTCCGCGAAGAGTGGGAAACAGGTATTAGTAATTAAGAGAGTGTTGGGTGTGTGCTGCTGGAGACAGATCTGTGACAGAAGGTGGTGTGGATATTCTTGCCTCTGATAAAGAGTGGCCACAACATCCACCCTAGAGGCATTCACGACCACAACAAATGAGATCATAGTGTCCGAGTGATGTATAGGTATTGTGATGAACTTCCTCTTCAAGGAGGTGAACACAGTCTGCAGCTGGTGACAAGGAGAACTTGCTTGAATACCAAAGGTACGGCTGCATCTCCAGTAGAAATGAGTGAATGCCTGAAACTGGTGAAGCTTCCTAATGGTTCTGGAAAGAGGTCTATCCTGCACCAACTCCATATTGTGCTTCTCCATGCATACACCTCTGGGGGGCAGGAAGTACCTTTAGAAAGTGACAGTAGTCAGTGTCGGATGGAATTGGAACTTGTCTGCCTTCACATACAACCTGCATTCCAGTAACCTTACCAACACAGTCCATATGTAACCAGGATGAAACATCCAGCAAATGCTAAGTCTAGGTTAGCTAGATGGTCTGATGAACCCCTGCCCCTCCATAACTGCCTTTGTTTTTTGACAGAGATGGACAACACTTAAAAGCATGATGGTGGCTCTAAGAATAATAAAGTTCTTCAAAGAAGAACTTGAACGCGAGTAGACAAGTTACCATGGGAAACAAGATGCACTGGACCTGAGTGATGATGAATACCCAAACTAGCAATGAATATGTATGATGATAACTGTGAACGAGTTCAGGCTTAGGGTAGGTAAGAACATATGAACTAAATACAGATAAAGTTATCTGTTGATTATTTGTTTTAAACACCGTGTCAGATTCCCCGGAGAGACCTGCATCAAGAACAGACGGGCACTAAGTATGTCCAGCTGCTGGCTAGTTTTGGACGCTTCCAAAAGGTTGAGTACATCAGTAAAGTGTCCTTTCTCTCTGGTTACATCTTCATCCAGACCGACAAGCCCATCTACAACCCTGGAGACACAGGTAATAACTGTAACAGTTACAGAACAAGGCATAAGTGAAACCATCTTTTCTCTTACTACACTATTGTAATTGATTGCTGAAGTCAGGTCAGGTCCATAAATCTTTGGACTTTGACAAAGTTATTGTTAATTTATCTGTCTACCACAGTATACTGAAGTTTAAATTAAATGATATCTATGACCTCAAAGTACAGACTTTCAGCTTTAATTTACAAGCTTTAATATTCTAAGCCAATAAAAGGTCTAGAGTTGATTTCAAGTGCGGCATTTGCATTTGGAATCTATTGCTGTTAATTCTCAATATGAAGTTCAGTGAAGCAAGCCATCATTAGGATGAAAGAAATCAAAAACAAACCCATCAGGGAGATTGCAAAAACATTAGGTTTGGCAAACCAAACCAACTATTTGGTACATTCTTGAAAACAAAATTCACTGGTGAGCTCAGGAACACCAAAAGGCCTGGAAAAACACAGAAAACAACTGTAACACATGACAGAAGAGTTCGTTCCCCGGTGAGGAAAAACCTCTTCACAACAGTTGACCAGATCAACACCACCCTCCAGGATGTGGGCGTATCTGTGTCAAAGTCAAGAATCGAGAGAAGACTTCACCAGAGTAAAAACAGAGGGCTTACTATAATATATAATCCAATGGTAAGCGGAAAAACAGATCTGGTCTTCCTGTTTTTGAGGGTTTTGACAAGAAGATATTAAAAAATGCTCATACAGTTCTGTAACAACATCTTATGGACAGATGAGACAAAGATTAATTTGCACCAGAATGATGGGAAGAGAAGAGCATGGAAAATGGAAAGGACTGCCCATGAGCTGAAGCATATCACCTCATCTTATGGCATGGGCATGTATGTATGTTCAGATTCAGCCAAATGCTTCAAAATGCACTGGACAGCGCTTCACACTGCAGGTGGACAATGACCCAAAGCATACTTTGAGAGCAATACAGGACTTTTTTTAAGGAGAAGAAGTGGAATGTAAAAGTCCAAACCTGACCTGAATCCAGTTTAGCATTATTTAGCATTACCTGCTAAAGGCAAAACTGAAGGCTAAATGCCCCAAGAACACCAGCAACGAAACTCAGTGTCTGTTGATGTGAAAGCAAACCAAGATTTGCAATCAAATATTAAAAATAATGATTTAATTTATGTTCGTTTGTTTGTCCAATTACTTTCAGGCTCAGCCTGAAATGGGAGGGCCACATTGTTCTAGCAGGATATTTATAACCCAGAATATGGATGGCAATGTGGTGCATTGTGCAAAAATGTGTTTTAATTTTGATAAAATAATTCCTATGTTTGTTTGTTTTCCTTTCACAGTGCGCTTCAGAGCCTTTGTCTCTTCTCCAGAGTTTCAGGCTTTCAATAGCACAATTTCTGTTGAAATTCAGGTAGACCCCTAACGTCCTTAATGTAATAAAAGACCATTTAGGAACTCGTAAAACAGTGTACGGTTAATTCACTTTTTTAGTAAATGTTGTTTATGCCGTTCCAAATTGAGGCTGTTTTAAAAATCTATTGAAAATTATCTGTAAATGCTTTAATGCAGTGGGGCAATAAGCATTGGCCAGGCATTATAACAGACCTTTCTTAAGTTTTAGTGAAGCTATAATATGATGGCACTAAATGTCATTTTGGCAATCTCTGCTTCTTTCAGAACTCTGATGAAATTACAGTCCATGCCGAATCTGAGGCCAGAGCAGCAGACGGCATTTACTCCAACACTTACGCGCTCTCGGATATTGTCAAGTATGTGTGGAAGCTGTGAGATATTCATAATAATTTCTTCTTTTTGTTCCTTAGTTTTTTGAGGTTGCTCATCCTTAAACATTTTTACTGTTTTATAGAGAGGGCAAGTGGAAGATTGTTGCCAAATTGGACCACTTGAAAGAGAACACGTATAGTGCAAATTTTGAGGTGAAGAAATATGGTATGTCTACAAACTGTTACCAAACTGGAGTAATTCAGGACCTGAAAAGTCCTCAAGTGTAGTATAATATTGTATAATGTTACTGTAATATAATATTGCTGTAATGATTTTTGGTATCTTTATCGTTGGTGGAAATGTGAAAAGACTTTGGGTTTAAATGAATACATTCTTAAGAGGTGTTGGCTGATGCGATATCCAATCAGATCAGTTCCTCTCATTCCATTTTGGGATGGAGTTATTTGCACGAATAGTATTTATATCCATTTTAGTGGCAGAAATAACTGTCTGGTTGACAGATATAGTGGGGGAAGTAAGAATTCAACACGTCAAGAAAAATTTATTCAACATATTTCCAATGCAGCTGTTCACATTTAAATGTAGACTAGACACTGGTTTTAACTCATTAACACTACATAGCTAAAGAAATCGTAATATTCCAGTCCGTAAAAAAAACCAAGTATGTGCAGTAAAGCAGAAAAAGTATCGAACACGCTAAGTGAAATTTATTTAATACTTTATTTAATTCAATCTATAGGAACAGTTCGGAGTTGAGAAATCCGTCAGTAACCAATTGTTGCAAGCTGCCCAACAATCTTGTTGTGAAGGTCTTAAGAGAGCTCTTACATCTTGAGATGTTTCTTGCGTAACAGCTTGGTGAAAAATGATTTGTTTTCTTGCATATTTTGCATTTTTTTTTTTTTTTAAATCGTTCATAGTTATGTGAGATATGGTTTGAATCATGGTTGGGAATCACACCTTCATTTTGGCAATACTGGTCGATTGGGCCTATGGAATGTCCGAAGATGTTTTGCTTTGTTGTTGACAACAAACCTCTTACTGAAACTTTGTCGGTCCTAGAACTCCCAGCATTCAATGTCACACTGATACCGAAAAAGTCCTATCTGAGTTTAGAAGATGAAGAGTTGGAGGTGCAGGTGTATGCCACGTAAGTGCCATCTTACATAATCACACAGTGGGTTGGGAGGATACAGTATAATTAAAGACATTGATAAGTAATTTTTTTATGGATAAAGGTTTGAATTCAGTTCAAGTGAGCTGTAAGCATAACAGATGAGTGCTTAGTCAGCTTATCCTTCAAACTGTTTTTTTTTTAGTTTTCTTAACAGTAGAGAGTGTCAGAATAACAAAAGCATTGGCATATTTGATCAATTTGACAAATCAGAAAAGAGAATTAAATGCAGGATAAAATAGATTCTATCCCATGTACACATTACGACCTCATGACCTTGATTTATTATCTTCTAGAAATGAGACTTAAACCAATATGGTTAGCTATGTAAGTGTAAGTTAGGATCATTTTAGAAGATTTTCGTTCTCAGTAGCTTCTTGTATCTTTCCTCAGATATATATATGGTGAGAAAGTGGATGGTGTCGCGTATGTCGTGTTTGGAATAGAGAATGACGGAGTGAATGTACGACTTTCATCTATGAAGCAAGTAAAGAATGTGAGTGAAATATAATGGTACTGTACAGGACCTGATTCAAGTAAAGATGGAAATTGAAACTACATTTCTTCCACCATATCAAAGGTTCAGTCTTTCTACTGAGGTGCATGTTAGTACGACATTATTCTATGATTTAAAAAAAAAAAAAAAAATCTGCCCAGAATTTAAGCTTTCATTTCCTGATATTTACATCTAGATGTGTTCAGTGACATCGCCAAACCTTGTTTTTTTGTGATGCTTTTCCCTTCATTCTCCTCTTCAGGAGGTGAAATGCATGCTCGGTTGGGTTAAGATCTGGTGATTGACGTGGTTTCTTTCTTTCTCAAGACATTCTAAATCATTTTATTGGCTATGCACAATGGTTGTGCAATGGCTCTGATCGATTTTCCCTCTTTTCTCCCTTTTACAGCTCTCTTGTCTTCATGTTGGTTTATCCTTTTTAGCACCAATTGCAGCATTCACAGGCAAAACCCAGGGCTCAAACCAAGAGTAGCCATTCAGAGCTATTAATTGTTTAAACAGTCAATCTAACAGGGCACACCTGGGCAACCAGAAACACCTGTCTAGTAATCAGCTTCTCTTAACTGTCCCGCGTTGTCGCTGTAAAACCAAAGCATCCCTGCAATTAATATTGGTGAATTGGTGAAATTCATGTGTCCAAATGCTGGCAATACCTGATTACCTTTGCTCTTTGTCGAAATCTCTGTTTTTCGTTGCTGTCAATTGCAGCTGGATGGTGGGAATGCCACGCTGACTGTTGCTGAGCTTAAGAAAGCGTATCCTGATATCGACCAATTAGACGGCTTGTCCATATACGTCAAAGCTTCCGTGATGACCAGCACAGGTAGGATGCCTTTGTTTCCTAATATCACTCTCTGGGCCATATTTAGAGATGGCGATAGATACACATGCTTAACTTGATTGTTGACCATTCAAATGAATAAATATCTATGTGCATATAGTATTTACATTGAACTTTATCCCAAATTAGATAGAGTATATTAAGCTAAAACACTTTTAGAGAATGTGGGGATTAGTACAGCTGCAAAAAGTACAAGAGTTTTCAGTCAAGAGTTTTTCCGTTTCTTTTCAGAGTAGGTTTAGTGCACATTTTAGTGTTTAGGGCTGTATTCAGGGTTGGCCACGCAAGTCATTTATGAGGGGAAAGGCACTCCTACTAAGAGTTGGCTTACATAGCGGCTTACATAGCTGCTTACACTGGTTTTCCGGCTTCCTATTTAACTGAGCAGCTTATAAAATACCGCTTGATCCAGTACATATTATTTTGCATGATGGACTAGAGTGGCAGAAATTGTGAAGCTTATTGTGAGGCGTAAAGGGCCTGTTTTAAGCATAATGCCTTCCCTGGCAAATCTGAGGCATAAAATGCCTGAGGATCATTTCAGTATCCTGAATGGACAATCCTGAGGTTACTTGAGGTTATATGAAATAAATGCAAACACATCCTATTCCCAAAGGGTCTCTAATGTATGTTGGTGAACTGGCATTTTTTTCAGGAAGTGACCTTGTAGAGGCGGAAAAGTCAGGCATCAAAATCGCCTTGACACCATATGTGCTTGCCATCGAAGACACTTTAAGGTTTTATAAATCGGGCCTACCCTTTGACTTAACGGTAACGCATACATGATAATAAACATATGGAGAATTTAACTGCTTTACAGTTACATTTAAAACGGTTGTATTGTGTGTCCCAGGTTACGGTTAGCCACCACGACGGCTCCCCGGCTCCGAATGTTCCGGTTAAAATCAGCTTCCTGTCCACTCCTATCACAGTGCACAGTGGCACCATCAAAGTGTCCCTTAACATGCCATGTGGATTTAGCAAAAAGATTATAGTGAGTCAAATACACACAGATATATTATGTGAATATTATACAGCCCAGAGTTAAATGACATTTATGTTTACATTAATATTATGTGACTTGCAATTAGTCTCAAATAGAGATGTGCCCTCAGGCCATTAAATCAAATTTAGTTGGTTTTATTTCCTGCTCAGAATGTACAGGCAACAGTTGGCAAGGCTTCGCGTTGGGTTCGTGTGAACATGTGCTTTATATAGTCCTTGACCCGGAAGTGAGTGTGACCGAGTAAGGTCTTTAGAATTTGGAGGAAGGCACCGTCTGGTTGCATGGCAGTGAAATGTCCTAGGCAGATATGATACATATCTGTATTTGTATCTTGATAGAACATACTGAATATCCTTATATATCTTATGCGTCTCATATTTGCTCATCATTGCAGGTAAGAACAGTAGTCCCACATTTGAAGCCGGAGCAGCAGGCAAAGACCGAATGGCTGGTGGAGGCGTTCTCACCTTTCAGCCTTGCAGAACCGAACCAGCTTTACATCACAGTAGACAAGAAGGCGGCAAAACTAGGAGAGACGTTAGACTTCCAACTGCACCTCAGCCTCAGCTCCCACAAAGCAAAAAACTACTTCGGGCAGGTTTCATATATCGTGAGTCTCACACGGTTTATTGTGCTCTTAATGTTTAGTGCGCTCAGTAAAGGCTATATGTTGTCTACCTTTAACACTATTACTAAACTCCCAACCTTTCCAGCTCCTAGTGGCTCTAACAAATATTAAGCATAAACCAGAACGCAGGGATTTGAATCAGAGCTCACAGATAGTTTTGTTTCTAAAATCTGCTTGGCTGAGTATCATTGGAAGCCCCTGTAAAATCCTCCTTATACACTCACCTTTGACCGCGTCACAGTAACCGAATTCTTTAATAAAACCTGATGTTTACTTGATGTCGACATTTAACTGAAGCTCTCAGCCTGCATCTGCATGATTTTCGGCGTTGCACTGCGGTTACATGATTTGGATGATTGCATGAATGAACAAATGTTCCTATTAAAATGACCGGTGAGTGTATATACATAAATTGAAATGTATTAACTGAACGTCTAGTCTCTCCCTCGCTCACTCGTTATTCCCTGTACCATCTAGGTGTTGAACAAGGGGAAGATCATTCGTGTGGGCAGGGTGAATATAACGGAGGATGAAGTGACCAGCGTTCCCCTGCTGCTGACTTCAGAGATGCTGCCTGCGTTCCGCTTCGTGGTGTACTGCATTTTCCCGAGGCCGTATGCGGTAGAAGTGTTGGCCGATTCCATTTTGGTGAATGTGGAGAGCCATTGTTTGGGATCAGTGAGTCAATTTGCATTAGCGTCTCTCATGCTCCGTTTACTACTTACTCCTGCAGTTCTACATACAAAGAATGAAGCACTTGGGGGGTGTGCTGTTCTAGGAAAATGATCAACGACGGCATGATATAATGCAGCCTCGTGGACAGACATGTTACAGCATGTCCCAAGATTCCACTCATATCCCAGTGATTTATTAATGAACGACAAGTAATGCTATTTATTAGTTTATAGTTCCATTTGATATTGTCTCTGAGAGAGGTTAGTTCCTTATTTAGTACTTATTTAGTGAGGAGGGAGGGGAAAAAAAACGCAGCTTGTCATGTTAGCGAGAAACCAGAAAGGGCAAACTCCTCGGTCCTGAAGACTTTCCTGTGGTGGAAAACCGACTGAATGTGACAAAGTGCTGATTCCTTCCATAACGGTTAATTAGATAAATAGCTATTTGTTTTTATCTGTTTGTGTAGTGTCCACTGCAGGAATCCCTGTTACTATAGAAACTACTATGTGTGTATGTATAAGGCTGTGATTTGCCACTGGCACCGCTTTCAGAGATATTTATGGAAATAGTCCCATGATTTCTTGCTACTTGGAAAACTGCCTCCTGATGGCAGGCGTGTGATGCAGGGGACTGGACAGTGACGAACATATTTACATACAGTAT
>CM074940.1:14774404-14798455 GCA_037576815.1 Pangasius larnaudii
ACCACAAAAATCAAAGACACATGACCACAAAATCAAATGCACAACAGCAAAATCCAAAACATAACACCAAAATCAGACACGCGACCGCAAAATCAGAAACACGACCGCAAAATCAAAACCACAACAGCAGACCAAGCTTGCCAACTCTGTGTGTTTGTGTATCTACAGCTAACCAACTCTGTGGATCGCTACATTAACAATTTCCAAGTTGTGGATAATCTGAGCGATCGAGGATCTCTCATCATTCATCTGTTCAAGGTAACATGGAGGAATATATGCTGCTGAGGCTCATCTCCTTTTAGTAATATACTGTATTATAATGTGCTGTGTACATGTTATGTGCTTTCAGGTATCCAACAAAGAGGCAGACGTCATCACGTTCAGGCTGAACCAGAAGTTTAAAGTGGGCCTCCTGCAACCATCTACAGTTACTGTATACCAGTATTACAACAAAGGTACACACTAGAGGGAACATTTATATATCTTTACGCATTTCTCTGGATGTTAATGAACTGCGAGTGTGTGTGTGTGTGTGTGTGTGTGTGTGTGCGTTTTCAGATAAACATTGCAGCAGGTTTTACACTCCGCCAGAGGACAAAGAGCAGCTCAGTCAGATCTGCAAAGGCAACATTTGTCGCTGCACACAGGGTGAGCTCTTGCTTATTAATACACAAACCTGTATTCGCACACTATATGGCCAAAAGTTTGTGAACACCTGACCATCACACCCACATGGGCCTTCCCTAAACCGTTACCACAGAGTTGGCAGGATGTCTGTGTATGCTTTTGCGAATAACCTGCCAGTGTTTTCATGAGTGCCTCAAGATCTACTATTGTTGTTACTGAAGATGAATGAATGAATGAATGAATGCACAGAGCTATTTATATGTTCATACAGCAGCAATAATTATATAGCATGAGAGTTCACTTTATGACTTTATGTTCATTAAATTCAACTAAGTTGTGCAAGTGCGTATAGAAATCACTTCAGTTAGCGTTGTGTTCCAATCGGAACGCACCAACCTACATAGGCAGCATTTTACACCAGCATTTGCATCCTACTCCCTTATTTTGGCCAACTTTCCTGAATGTTTGAATAAACCTGGCAACAGATTGGCACAACAGCTGTAACAACAGCTATAACTAACAGCTATACGTGTTTTTTGTATTTGTGGTTGCCGATTACCAAGATGAAAGTTCCATGTCTAAAACGAATGACTGGCTTTTAAAGCTTAACGTTGTTCAGTTGAATTCAGAAGCAGAAAACAGCCACTAGTTTGTTATCTACTCACAGGTAAGTGCATAAACTAGCATGTAGGTGATTAACTTTAACGTGACCTCTAAAACCGACTCTGCAGGCGACTGTTGTGTTTTGAAGACGGGCGATTGGACAGTTGCAGCAAGAAAGAAGGCGGCGTGCAGCGGGATCCGCCACGGTAACAAATCGCACGTTAACTTTATGCCAACTGATTTCCAATAAGCTAGTATTCCGTGTTTAATGCGCATGCTCTGCTTTCCAGTGTTTAAGGTTAGTGTGTTGAGTGTCAGTCAGAGCCAGTATGACCGATATGAGCTGGAGATCCTGCAGGTCATAAAAGAAGGTGTGTTTTTCTTCAAATATTGTTTGTAATGTTGTGTTGCATTTGGCCTGTTTACTTTAAACTGTGTTTGTGTGCGAACAGGCTCCGAGGCTGGTCTAAAAGCAAAGGACAGGCGAGTGTTTCTTTCACATGCCGGCTGTAGGGCGGGGCTTAATCTGCTCACAGGGCAGGACTACCTCATCATCGGCCCATCCTCTGATGTTTGGCAAGCAGGCAGCGACGAGAACGGGTACCGTTAAACACGAACGCATTCTCTCTAACGTAGATACACACTGACGTGTACATATACAGTACATGCTACCAGACAGACAGAAGTGTATGTATAATAAATACCCTGACATTACATATATACATATATACATGACATGTATATACATATACAAACACTGATGCAAAGTACACGCGCAAGTGTGTCTTAGGAAAAACAAAATCACTTTCGTTATACAACGTTATTTCCTTCTGCTCAAGTTAATTTGTGCACATAAACTGCAGTCTGTAGAGAGGTATACGATGCTGTCACATCCTTCACAACATTTTGTAACTTTAATTTAGCTAATGTGATTAAAAAAAAAAAAAAAAAAAAAAAACAATAAATATGGAAATAATGCAATTTAACTAGAACAAGCAATTATAAAATATCATCAGAATGCTAATTATAATGATAAAGCTAAATTAATTAAACTGTATTTAATGCTAATATTAAGAAAAATAACTTAAAATAAGATCAGTGGGGGAAAAAAAAAAAAAGATTAAAAGGTTGAAAACCTCTGGTCTATGCTGATATAACACAACTATTTAACTATTGCCTGTTTAACTGGTAATATTTCTTTATTATAGCCCACTCTTACAAATATTTCTACAGGAAATTGGAAAATAATGATAGCTGTGTCAGAACTAAAGAGCTTGTGTGTGTGTGTGTGTGTGTGTGTGTGTGTGTGTGTGTGTGTGTGTGTGTGTGTGTGTGTGTGTGAGACTGCATTATCCCACTGCCACCACCAAATCCCAAAGCATTTGCATCAGGAGAATAAGAAGTGAACATTTTGTAGTGCACACTTGACTTGATATTTCTCTTTTCTCACTTTCAGTTACACATACACACTGGGGAAGGACACTTGGGTGGAGCATTGGCCTTCAGGCACGTGTGCCAATTGCAGAGCACTCGACAATTTTAACACAGAATTGCTGAACACTGGCTGCCAGAACTGAGAAACACCACCACCAACACACACACACACACACAGTACAATTCGAAAATCTGTCTAGGCCATTTGGTGTGACATTGGTGTGTAAACCTTCACATGCACTCATTCGCACAAATGTTTAGCGTCAAATGGTCTTTTGTTTCATTTAAATCTTATATTCTTTTCATTTGTCAGTTTTCATTTGCAAATTGGTAATTTTATTAATTGCTTCAATGTTTTAGCAATTTTTTTTTTTTTTTTTTTTTAGCAAATTAAATTTTTTGTTTGTTTTCTGTAAACTCGCCTATATGTTACAGTGAAGGTTCTACCTAATTAGAAATAAAGGTCAAACCAGTTATGTTATATAACATAACATTATAGACCACATAACAGTGGTATTTCCCGGCTCTTAATTTAGGTTTTAGATTAATAATGTCTGGTTCATATATATGTAGCTTGTATACTGTGAGACATTTTCCAAATCAGACGCCTAGAAACTCACATGAAGATGGACATACAGTAAATAAAGCTTTATATTCTCTGTTCCAAATGTCTAAAGTGAATGAAATACACACAGCTTGTGTGAACACAAGCCTTGATTGACTTGCTCTTGTCCAGTAAAACTAGGATTAAAGTGCATAAATACCCAAAAACACTACCACTAGCCAATAACTGTGTCTTGTTATGTCTTAACTAAAATAACTGAGTAATCTCACAAGGATCAACTGGCTGATTATCATCCATCATTCACCACCAAATTAGAGAACAAATAAATGGCTTACCTATTCATCAAGAAAAAAACCCACCATCACTCCTGAATCCTCATGTCACATGTATAACCATACACAGTACAACTCACCTCACTTTCTTGCTCCAATCTTCAATCTTCATCTGTCTTCTTGAATTCAGACTTCGTTCGTGTTTGTGTATACGTACAAAACTCCTGGCCACCCAAACAGCTCTGTGAGTTACAATAACATAGTTGAATGTTTAATTATTAACAAGAAAGCCAGTTACGAAAACGACACAAATATCCCAGAGTTTGTTCACAACGTTCTGTAACTGTAGCCATACCAAAACCGAAATGTGTAACCTACTTAGTATTAATCATGGAACATTTTATTTAGCTCTATTTACAGTGGCCATGAAAAGCATACGCATGCGTGTGCAAGAACTTTGCGTTACAATGGCCGTTTCGTTATAATGTTAGCTAGTTCATTTTAAATGACGTGCATTAGCTAGCTACTTTTGTTTACTTGGATTGAGTATGGTTGCCGTGGTGACGAGTGGGTTTTGTTTCACTCTGCGAAAGCGCTTCTGTACAGCTGTCATTAGAGTAGCTTTTTTGTTCCCGTTGCGTTAGAATCCCTCGTTTTAAATGTCCGATCTTCAAGAACGATCTTCAAGAGCGGGTATTTTCACTCACCTAGCCAGCCTTTGCTGTTAGAAATGAACTAGTCATGCCGAGTTTTATTTTTAAGATGTGTTTTCAGGTTCCTTGTATTGTAGGACCGTGCTGTAGTTCCACCTCTTATCTGATATTTTCCACACAGCACAGTTTGCAGACTGCTTTGCTCTGATTGGCATCGTGAACTGTAAAATATGTATCATTTTGGTGTCGTCTATTCAGTAGCGTGACAATGTGCACTAGGTTTACGTCACACGATATCAACTATTAACCGATGTTGATACTGGAGCGTAATTTTTAGTACAAGTAAATGAACAATGTATGGAACCTATAGCCAATACCATAATCAAGATCAATGAATCCCTAGCACTTTGAGACTCAAGGTTTGTACACATACACTGTGCTTAGTGGCCATTTTATGCAATAACCGAGAAATTGCGGTTAAAGTGATGAGAGCGCAACTCAAAACACTACTTGAGGCTGCTTTTAAAGGCAAACAGAAAAAGGACGCGGATTCGGTATTAGCTGCAGCTACAGATCCTCCAAAAGAAATGATCTTGCCATCTGGTTTGGCAAAGGCTACAGGAGTGTTATGGGACAGCTAAGGTAATGGGAACGCCTCTGTTTAAAATGCTTCACAAAAATTACGAATTCCCATCTGTGTTTACAGAGATCTCCCAGTAAGTGTGTTTCCAATGCTGGACCTTGGAACTGTCAGCAAAGAACAAACACAACCTCCTTTCCTCTCATACACATACCCAGACAGAAGGGATTACGATAAAAACGGAAATTTTCACCAAGCCAAATGACTCGGCTGCTTATATAGCTAAGGTGTTGACATTTACGTATACTATATATAGTTAAAAAAGACTGAACTGAAAAATGTTTCTTTTGGGTTTATCTCCCTCAGGAAAAAAAAAAAATCACAATTGAAAATGGTGGAATTTTCTTTGTTATGAAATCTGCAAATTAGACACCAATTTCGATTGCGCAAAGTCAGTAGTTCTGAGAATATATAATAGGAAATCTCCAAATTTCACCCTGGAAAAGGATTTTCCCAGGCTAACACACACTTGTTGGAGCTTTGCCAGGAAAACTATAATCGATCGAAAATTGTGAAAGAGTGGGACGGCTAAAAGTGAAGAGAACGTGTTTCCCGTTAGCTTCGGTCTGATGTTGCTATACCCTGTGGAGAAGACCATCTGTAAGGATGCGCTCTTTAACGCTGTTATTATGCATCTTGTCTATGTGTAACAAATTAATTGCTCAGTTTGAGACTATACTTGACGACACCTACAAATGGTAAGTTGGTTTTGTGGTGTTTTCTCTACAAGAACATTACAACTTTTATACATTACGCACAAGCTTGGATTAGCCTGCACGGTTAGCCACGATGTCTGAAAAACAAGGCTTTGCTGGGTTTTTGGTTTGTTTTTTTTTTGTTTTGTTTTTTGTGGAAAACCAGTCAAAGATGTTCACTGTACTGTATTTCACGAATTCATTTGTGCATGATCTTTGCATGTATAATTTTATTACAGGCACAGGCCTTTTCGTTGGAGGTATGTCACAGAGTTTATTATATGTGTGATGTTATTCAGAATGAACAGAAAACGTGGAAATTAACACAACTTCTTCCTTTGGTAGATATGATCATCATACTTTTATGCATCCTTTCGATGATCTGTAAGTAGATGATTAGTAAGGTTATACTAATTAGCAAACTGCCCCAAAGGGACATTGTCAAAGTTTTTAGTTATATCAAAGATAATTGCTTTTGTTTTATATTCAGCACAACTGTTTGTCAGTGAAAGTGTGTTCTCTGTGTTTGCAGTAAAGAGCTGGACTTCGACCAGGCACCAAAGTGAGGAAATGATCTTTCTCTCTCTCACACTGCGCACACAAACACATACACAAAAAAATCTGGGGTAGATTTCAAACCAAACATGGACATGTAGAAAATAATCATACATTTTTATCCATTTATAGTTATGTTTAATGGTGAGGGACATCTGGGAAACAAGTTAGTTCCTGTTGTGACACGTTACAGCAGCTTTAAACAGTCGTTCCTTCATCAGCCTCTCTTTCTTGAATTATACTTTTATTGCAGAACTCTAGACATTCACTTTTAGCTTAAATTACTAATATGTCGTGGAAGATATAAGCTAGCATAAGGCTAAACAGAGCTGGTCAAGAACAGGACATGGAGGTTTGTTTCTGCAGGTTTGTGCTGGTGAGTCCTGCAGTGCTAAGAGTGGAAAACAAAGAAAACATCCTGCTGGAGGCATTTGGACTTTCTGAGCCTGTCAGTGTTTCTCTCTCGGTATACGATTTCCCAGGCAAGTCAAGGCAACTGTGGCAGGGAACCATCACCCTCAACTCAGATAATAACTACAGCTTCCTCCAAACCATCACGGTAAATTAAATTGCATTTGTTACAGGTTCGTTCCATGTGATATTGATTAAGTGCTACTTGCTTGGCCACACCCCTTATAATACAAGTCAGAAGAGTCAGTTTGTATTAAAATGGTGTGTGTAGTACTCATTGAATTTTTAGTGTGACGACAAGCATACGTACATCATGAAGACATGACCATCTCTATGATTTATACAGAGATCATTTATCCCATACAAATCAGTCTTAATTACTACTGGGGCTGTAGTCAAGACCAACCATTGTCAAGTCCAAGACCAGGATAGGTGAGATTGAGTCCAAATGAAATGAGACTGAGAACCATCAAATACTTTTTTGAGGCCAAGCCTTTAGTTTAACTTAAAGACCACATTTAGCAAGACCAATGCCCAAGACCTGTCCAAGTACAAAAGCCATTAAGGCTGAGATATGTCCAAGTCAATACAGAAGACAGCATACAGCCCTAAACAACATAACAAACCTATGTCCAGAAATCTTATCCCCTCGTACAGTATTTCTTCCCCAGTGTCTATCTGGGATTTTAGTCCTGTCCAAATCGGTCATGCCTGTGCAATAAAATAACCTGGGCAATTTTCACACACTATAAAATTAAATTACAATCTAAATTAACATGTTGGTAACGTTTCTGTTATATCGTGTGGAAAAAGGTTTTGTGAAAAAAGAGGTGTGGAAGACCTCACTGAATGCTTCTGAGGTTTTAGATCAGACCTGCTAATTATATTAACGGTTTTAACTGATGAAGCTGAACCTTCTGCACAGGTTAATCCAAGCCTCCTGCGGCCAGAAGAGAAAGAGACCAAGTATGTCCAGCTAGTTGCCCAATTTGGACACTTCCAGGAGATTAAGCAAGTCAGTAAAGTGTCCTTTCTGTCTGGTTACATCTTCATCCAGACCGACAAACCCGTCTACAACCCAGGAGACACGGGTAATAACTGTAACAATTACAGACCACAGCTTAAGTTAAACCCTGTCTCAGATTGTCACTCATGTTCACTCGTTTACTGAAGCATCCAAAATGTCATGTCTAGTGAAATACTTATGACGCAGAAAGAGGAAACACATTCCATCTTGTTTAGCTTCATTATTTTTATTTGTTAGACTGATACATAACACACTGTTGATGAATTGTCTCTTCTGAATGTCCTTTTTCTCTTGTACAGTGCGTTGCCGAGCTTTTGTTTCTAACGCAGATTTTCAGGCTTTGGACAACACCATTTCCGTTGAAATCCAGGTAACGCTTGTTCGGCTGTTCTTCTAAAACCTAATATCTATCTATAGATTGATAATTAAACTATTAGTGTTGAGCAATGTCTCATCAGTGGAACATGCTTTTGTGATTGTGCTTGCGAAATATATATATATATATATATATATATATATATTTTTTGGAAGTCTTTACTGCTCTACTGGGTTCCTGCTGTGTTTCTTCCAAATACCAAACATGTTAAACAGAAAAAATTAATTCACACAAGTAACACTGGTGCTCAGACTATCTACTTTAAGTTTCTCTTCCAATGGTATTTTGAGGGGGGAAAAAAAGCATGATGGAGAAAATAATCGACCTCATTCACATTCATTACACCTACAACTGTATTTCACACTGTGTACTGTGTTCTGTATAATAATTCTGTATTATTATTTCTAAAATATATGACACGCTGAAGAATTCCAGTTTAAAACGGTTCAAGATTCAGTGAAAGTAGCAATACATAATTTCTGCTTCAAGCAAAATCGCCTTTCTTTTAATGATATATTGTAGTTTAAGTGATACTCATTTCTTAAAATGTTGCTTATTGCACAGTCATGGAGAAATCAGTGCACGGTGGATCCTTGGTCTGTCGCTTTTTGTCACAGAAGACCCAGAGTGAGCTTTTTTTTTTTTTTTTTTTTTTATTTACTTGGCTCACAGTCATGAAGATTGTGGTTTTCCAGCTCGCTCTCGTTCTTGGTATACAGAGCCGTTCTCTCATACACACAGGATGCTCACCCTTTCTGCCGGAGGGTAAACATATGCAACAAAAGTTTTTTTTTTCAAGAAATAATGCCATTACATTAAGCATCCGATAGGAACAAGCTGCCGACGGAAAAGTTCCCAGGTGGAGCGATAGAAAAGCCCTATTGTCAGGAGATCAGGAGTTCAAATACTGACGATGCCACAGGCATCCATATGCGGGAGTCAAGAGAGCAAGAGTGGCCATGTTCTCTGGATGGGAGGGGTGTCGTACTCTCTGTCTTGTCAATCACAGCAACACTAACCGATCATGGCCATCTGTGAGCTCATGTATGTGGAAGAGGGCAAATAGCACTTTCCGGGAATGAATTAATCTGGTGGGGAATCTGTTTCAGAATCCTGATGGAATTACAGTCCATTCCACACCGAGAAGCAAAGCAGCAAACGGCATTCATTCCAGCACTTACGGACTCTCGGACATCGTCAAGTACGTATAGGAGTTGTTAGATATTCATGTTTTGTTTTATTTATTTATCTCTTTTAGGATTTGAGATTACTCACCCTTAAACATTTTTACTGTTTTTTAGAGAGGGCAAGTGGAAGGTTGTTGCCAAATTTGACCACTGGAAAGAGAACACGTATAGTGCGGATTTTGAGGTGAAAAAGTATGGTATGTATTTATATTTGTATAACAGTGTCGAAGTGTGTGTTGTGTTTTGTTTTGTTTTTTTTCAAAAAGTGAAATATTCAGAATATAGCAGACAAATATTGCATTCCTTTAATGGTTTTGCTGAAATAAAAATGCTCACTGGCCTCATGTGGATTTTGTGCCTGAAACAGAAGTTTAAAATCCCATCTTTATTATCCCGTCAGATTATTCTTATTATTTTTATTAGTAGTAGTAGTACTAAAGTAGTCCCAAGGGTTAAAAGGTGAATGCCCAGGAAACACAAATTATCCACAGTGTCCCCTTATGTGTGTGAATTTACATGCTGAAGTAAAACAAAGCCCTAATTTTAACAAATGTCTTGCATAAGTATTCAGTCTCCTTGAACTTTTTCACATTTTGAAGTGTTACAATCTGGAACTGAAATTGGATTTATTCAGGATTATATGTCATGAATTGACAGAATAGTGTACCGTGTTACTGAAGTGCGAGGAAAACTCGATATAGTTTGCAAAATCATTGACATAAGTTGTGGCTGCGTAAGAATTCATAGGATCTAACATAAAGAAACAGCATCATGAAGACCAAGAAGCTATGAAAACAAGGCCAGGACAGGCCATGTTCGGTATCCTCTTGGTTGTTTCGCTGACTAATCCCCTCTCAACCCAGTCGCTGACTTTTGGTGGCCGGACTCCTCTAGTCGCAGTTGTTATGCACAGCAATGTATTTCAGGAGGCTGTGTGTTGAAACAACATTCTTAGTCTAATTTTTATCGATTCTAGTGCTACCGGCGTTTAATGTTACGCTAATACCGAAAAAGACCCACTTCAGTTTGGAAGATCAGGAGTTGAACGTGGAAGTGTATGCCAGGTCAGTGCCATCTTACACTTTATTACAGACTGTGCCTTGTACAATTGGGTCTAACGTTGCTTATTTACTGTATGAACACCGATTGCAGCGTGTTGTGTGTTCATTTACTGTTACTCTGTCATTATCACTGCACTGTATAATCTTTTCTCAGATATGTGTACGGCGAGAAAGTAGAAGGTGTCGCATACGTGGTGTTTGGAGTAGAGACAAATGGAGAGAAAGTGCGACTCCCATCCATGAAGCAAGTAAAAAATGTGAGTGAAATATAAAGACCCTGTCTATGGCATGGTAAAAGGTGAGATAAAATAATAAGGAAGTTGGAAGTAAGTCCACCGTTCCTGGAATAGACTCTGGATCTGCCAAACCCTGACCATTAAAAAAATCCTTCCTGAAGATGACTGAATGAATGAAGATCAGGTGTTAGTTTGTAAAAGATGACAGGATTTATAGTGGCAAGACAGTTACGGTGGTTCCCTCTTGAATGAAATAAATAATGTCGGAACAATTTTAGACGGATTCTAGGATTCAAATTCTAGAGCTGTTGCACTCAAAACTTTTTGTTAATGGATCCAGGCTACCGTATCTTCAGTCTCTAACACACTTGTTCTGATTGGTTGCAGCTGGACGGTGGGATAGTCACTCTGACTATAGCTGAGCTTAAGAACGCGTACCCTGATATCAACAGCATAGTGGGCTCGTCCATATATGTGAAAGCTTCCGTCATAACCAGCACAGGTAGGAAGTCTTTCTTGCAGATCACTATCCTGCATATAATTTTACTGTTGAAAGAAATGGTCAACAAAAAAAAACAAACAAAGCAATGTCTAGAATTACCCAGGGGTCCTTAACTGTAGCTTTAGGTTTCACAGAATAGCCATCAAGCTCTAGGGTGAAGTCAGCAAAATTATTTCAGGCAGATTTGGTACCCAGAGCAATACAGCTTCTATTTCTATTTCTATCAGTCTTTTGTAGTTTTGAAGCTTGAGCATTCATGACTGACCAGTGTAAATCTGTCTACATTCATCGTTGATCTCATGGCCGTTTTCTCGTTTGCTATTTTTGATCTCTGTATTAGCCCAAATAGTAGTACACTCGACCACATTTTTGTTGGTATTGCACCACATGGGTGCATAGCATTACATTTTGTGGATGCGCACAAGCAAGACTGCAGGATTTGTGTGGCAGCAATTGTGTATATGCGTAGGTATGAATCAGTTTTATTTTTTTCAACATGTGGAAGTTATATGAATTAAATGCACACGCACAGGATTGCGTGGATGTGTTTGAGGGATCTATATAGTGCTGTACTAGGCGACACAAAGAAAGTCTCTGAAGTATGTTGATGCACTTGATCATCCTCAGGAAGTGACCTAGTGGATGCAGAGAAGACGGGCATCAAGATCGTCTTAGCACCATATGTGATCGCCATCAAGGACACACCAAGGTTTTATAAATCGGGCCTACCGTTTGAAGTGACGGTAACATATATAAATCATACTAAATAAATAGCGAATTAGATTTGTGTTATGCATCCGCTTAAAAGTTTTGCATTTTGGGTCTCAGGTTACAGTTAGCCGCCATGATGGCTCCCCAGCTCCAAACGTTCCTGTCAAAATCACCTTGCTGCCCACTCCGATCACAGTCCACAGCGGCACCATCAAAGCCTCTCTCAACATGCCTTCTGGCATGAACCCTGTGACATTAACAGTGAGTCAAACACGCGCACACACACGCACGCACGCACACACACACGCATGCACACACACACACACACTGCATTACCGGAATACCCCTGACTCATGCCATCATTTTTGTAGTTGTAACAATTGTATTTCAAAATTTTATCTCAATTCATACCAATATTAGTAACATGTATAGACTCCAATGGCTTTAGAAGTCCAATACAGTGAAACCAATACAGTGACCTTTTTCTTTCAGATTTACAAGCACCTGTTGTTTTAGGGGTCCAAGCACCAAATGCATATTCCAATTTCTTATCATTTCTTAGATTGTGCCATGTTCACTGGCCATATTACTGTATATACAAGAATATTTAAAAACTTTTTCCCCCCCAGTATTCCTCCAACACACACACATATTTCAAATTTCACGCTTCCCTTGTCTTTCCCGTGCCAGAATAGTTACAGCTTTACCTCTAGCAAAGAACCGTAACCACTAAGCTACCCCATATTAAACAATATTGTCTGTGTTGAATATCATCATATAAAATAGAACCAGTAGTCGAGACATGCTTACCTGTGATCCAGACACAACTGTATTTTGTAAATTGTCTTTGCAGGCAGAGACGGTAATCCCAAATTTGAAGCAGGAACAGCAGATGAAGGCTGACTGGTTCCTGGAGCCATACTCACCTTTTAATCCTGCACGGCTGAATCAGCTTTACATCACGCTAGACACGACTACAGTGAAAGCTGGACAGACTTTAAACTTCAAACTGCACCTGAGCACCTTCTCACAGCAAGAAAGAAGTTACCTACAGCACATTTCCTACATTGTAAGTCACACACTCTGTCGACTGGGTTATTATTGTTTATAATCTGTATAAATATATATATATATAAAAAATCTGGTTGATAAATAATTCTAACAATGTGTATAGTGTCTTATGGATGCATTTGAACATGTTATAGACTATGTTTATATAGTTTTCCTTATTTTATATTGTTTTCACTATTCCCCGCATACACTAGGTGTTGAATAAGGGGAGAATAATCCGTGCCGGCAGGGTAAATGTTGGAGGGCATGAACTGACTAACATTCCCCTGCTGCTGACTTCAGAGATGCTGCCTGCGTTCCGCTTCGTGGCATACTATGTATTGCCGTGGCGCTATGGAGTGGAGGTGGTGGCCGATTCCATTTCAGTGGATGTGGAGAGCCATTGTGTGGGATCAGTGAGTCAATTTGCATTTGATGTTTTGATGTTGCTGTTTACTGTAGCAATGGATGATCCCACTGACATGATGAACGTTGTAGCTCAAGGTGGAACCGTTGAACGGAGAGGTGATGGACACGTATGCACCAGGCGACAGTTTTAGCTTTCAAGTTAGGGGCGACCCCGGAGCAAAGGTCAGCCTGGTCGCTGTGGACAATGCCGTGTTCCTGCTGAGTAAGAGCCGGCTGACGCAGAGCAAGGTGATGTCACAAGTGCATTCATTTGAGATGCTGATACTCACTCGGTTAGGATTCTGCCACTAATCCAGTTGTGTACCACCAGATGTGGGACACTCTCAGACAGGGGGATCTGGGTTGCTCTCCAGGTGGAGGGAAGAACAGCATGGGTGTGTTCCTGGATGCAGGCCTGAATTTTCAGTCCAGCTTCAGAGTAGAAACCAATGAAAGAAAAGGTAATTTATTTTGCACTTGATAATTACTGCCAGGTTTAGGAGGGCAGGTTTTTTACAACAAAGTGAGGTTTGTGTGAAAATCTTTGCATTAGCCCGATTATAATATGGTATTTTTGTTTCATTTTTTAAAGGTAAGTCTTACAGTTTTACCTATGTGAACCTGCATGAATCTTTTACTGATTAAACAATCAAATAGATACACAAATAATTAAGTATATAACATTAAAATACTGAACCAGTCACGTACCACTAATGATCACTGATGATTTATATAGTAGATTTCAAGGACTCTTTTGTTCTGTATGTTTTCTGGTTAGGCAAACCGTGTGACTGGAAGTCCAGGAAGAAGCGTTCTGCTGAACAACTGCGTCTCAGAGCCCAGCTCGGTAAATAATGGCTCTGATAATACCAGGGCTAGTATATCAATCACTACTGAAACTTTAAGTTTCATTGTTTTAAAAGGCCAAATCACTGAAGTCGCTACAGTGAAAATTGGTAAATTTTCTTAATTGAATACCCCAAAAAAATCAAGAAACTTTAGCTGAGTGGTGTGCAGGAGGAGGCAGGGCTTAAGATGACTTGTAAATGCTCTTTCATTTGGTGGTGAGAATGGAAAAAGAGAAACTTTCTATACAAACTATGTGTGTATAGAAATAATGGAGGTCAAGCAAGCACTGAGAACATGGAGTCTACACTATGATGAATAAGCAAAGACTGAGGACGATAACCAAATAATGATGACTTATTTGTGTGTGTGTGTGTGTGTGTGTGTGTGTGTGATTAGAGAAAACCTATTCTGACCGGTTTCTACAGCGCTGCTGCTCTGATGGCATGAGGGAGATTCCCATGCCGTATTCATGCCGCCGTCGTTCTCTTTACATCACTGAGAACTGGAGCTGCGTGATGGCTTTTCTCCAGTGCTGCTCGAAGTACAGGGGAGAAGTTCTGGGCATTATCACACCACCACCACCCACCACTCCAGAGCCACCCACCACTCCAGAGCCAACCACCATGCGATTCATCTCAGTTGATGTACACAAGACGGAGATGTATCATCGATTCACTATGAACAGTTCTCCATTTGGTCGACAAGGCTTAGGTTATCCACTTTCATTTTCATGTTTTCTCAAGACATCAAATAGCAAATAGCATGACAGACATGAGTACATAACTCTAACAGCACATCCTGAAATGTTTTATTCCTCCTATTCCACAGCAATGGATGATTTGTTGGTTTATAGTTGCATTTAAATTTGTGAACCGTCCTGTGCTTATTTACATTATAGCATCTATAAGAGAAGCACAAAGCACAACGTTCTCTCTGTCCTGAAGACTTTCCTGAGGCGTAAATCTTACTGACTGTTACAGTGTGACACTGGAGACTCCTTCCATAGATATTAAACAGAAATTTTGAATTCTGAACTGTGTTTGGTTGCATTTCTGATCTTTCAGGAAGTTCCATTGCTCGTCTTCCTGTTCTTGCTTCTTCCACCCATCATGAGCATGTAGTCACAGCATCAAGAGTGGAAATAGAGGAGGAGGAGTATGATGATGAGGACTATGAGCTGGATGACATTTATGTTCGCACCAAGTTTTTGGAATCCTGGCTGTGGACTGATGTCGAACTTCCTGAAGCAGCCAAGGCAGATGGGTAAGACTGATTTTCTGTATAATTCATCCTAGTCTTATACCTTGGGTGTTAGAAAGGCATTATAATTAATTCCATTTCATTTTTTTGTAATTCACCCAAATCCTTGTACAAAATTAATGTTTATATATATATATATATATATATATATATACATACACATAGCACTGCTCTTTATTTTTTATTTATTTATTTTTTAAACTTTCAACTTTTTTCAGTTCTTTTCAAGCACTGTGTATTTCCTTCAGGAAATACAAATCTAGTTATAATAATAAATATTTATACTTGTATTCATTTATAAATGTTTTTTTTTTTTCATTTTTAGTCTTGCAGATAACACTGGTTGGACAGAAATGCCTTATATATTCAAGCATATTTGTCTTTTTTCCAGATTGGCTGTCTTGCCAGTGGATTCCGTTCTCCCTGACAGTATCACTCAGTGGGGGATTTTGGGCGTTAGTGCGTCATCTAAGACGGGTACTTTTCTTGGACTCCATTTCCATCTGTAGCTGTCTCTCCATGTTCTTTGTCCTGTATATGTCTGATTCTCCTGCATTGTTCATCTAGTGGTCTGACTTTTTGTATTACAAGTAAGGGCCAGATGGACGTACATCAGGAGTCACAGCACAAAACTTAACCTGATGTGGCCGAATGTTCAGCTGGCTATTGCATTTCCAGTTTGAAATCAGATTTTGCGTTTTGCAGGTTTCTGTGTAGCCGAGCCGTTCAACATCCGAGCCTGGATGCGTTTCTTTATCGACCTTCGTCTTCCTCGCACGGCAGCCAGAAATGAGCACGTGGAAGTCAAGGCCGTGCTGCACAACTACATGAACGAGAACATGAAGGTCACTTTCTCACATCTCCTCATGCTTTAGCGCATGTCTTTATTCAACATGGTTGACTTCTTCTAACAGATACCACTTAGGGTTATAGACTACATTTACCTCCAACTCTGTTTCTACACAGAGGATTAGTACAGACCTCTCCATCATTCAAGGAGTGTTATCACCACTCAAATTCATTCATATATTTTTTTTTCCAAGTACGCTTAGCTTTTGTATCAGAGTGAACTACAAAATCTCAGATGTATCATAGATTTTTTGAATGTTAACGTTGTGTTTTGGGTATGCTGTCTATGTACGTGTATGCGTGCAGGTGCTGGTGATCCTAACAAAGACGGAGGACGTGTGCAGTGTGGCGTTTACTGAGGATCATAAGCAGGAGGTTTTGGTGCGAGCTCACTCCTCCGTGCTCATCCCCTACACCGTAATCCCGCTCCGAGCAGGAGAGCTCCCCCTGCAGGTCACTGCCGTGTCGCGTAGCTTCATTGGACAGGACGCGATCCGCAAAAACCTCCGTGTGGTGGTAAAGCTTAATATGGACCTTCTATTATTCAGATTAGCCTTAGTTTTTGAGAAATAGTATTGATTTGTAGTCAGTATTCTGTGTTGGTGGTTAAAATACACAAAATGTCTTACCATTTGAATCATGTACATGATATACTGTGTAGCATTGTGTGTGAAACAGAGTTCAAATATATTTTATGTATTTTAATAGCAGGATTTTTCAGACAATCAGCTATTTCATTTGTTTTAATTAACATTCAGTGTTTTTTGCTTCATTATAACATAAGCATGTATATGTTGTCTTAGCTGTGCTGTGTGTGTGGCTGCAGGTGGAGGGCATTCAGAAGATGCTTGTGAGGAGTTTTGTGTTGAATCCTGCTGAAAAAGGAGACAGCGGTGAGACCACTTCCTGTTGCCTTAATTTAATATGAGCCATTAGAATTAATATGGCCTCACTGGGCCTCATTTATTAATCTTTTCCGTAAAGTTGATAGTGATTGAGACCAAACTGATCTAAAATTCCTGCCAGAAAGTTTCAGTTAACACTGATTTTTTTTGTTTGTACTCACTTGCATATGTTGATAAATGCCAATTAGCTGTACATTTCAAGCGTATTCACGGAGAGGTGATTTACCTTTAGCCATGCTTACAAAACTCTATAAAAGGGCAAAGCTCACAGAGAGCTTTCAAATGACAAAACAAACACACAAAAAAAAAAAAACAGTGAAAGAGCACCTCCTAACTGCAGAATGATGAATTATGAACTTCATGAATTATGATTTACCATGAATCATGATCTTCATCAATACCAAATTTCATGTAAATGCTCCAGTGAATGTTTTAGGAATAAATCCATTCATATCCAGGTTGATAAATAAGGCCCATGTTTTGTGTGTGCGCGCGTGTGTGCACACGTTTGTGTGTGTGTGTGTTTGGTCCTCAGAGGGAAATCAGCTGATTCAGGTGGATAAAGCTAAACTGAGTTCAGTGGTTCCCAACTCACTTCCAGAAACATATGTCAACGTCAGAGGTGAAATTTTAATCAGTATACTGATTAGTTACTTTCCAGCTTGACTTATTTTGCTGAACGTTTCATTTCCGTGTACGTTTAGGTAGTTTGCTAGCCGACAGCATCGATAACTCCATCAATAAGGACTCACTGGCGGCCCTGATCCGGATGCCCGGAGGCTGTGTGGAGCAGAACCTGGCTAGCATCACGCTGCCGCTCATCGCTGCTCACTATCTGGACCGTAGCTCACAGTGGGAGAGTGTGGGTTTGCAGCGCAGAGATGAGGCTCTCCTCTACATAAAGAAAGGTAAGATGAGGTCAAATCCAGCAAAGACCCTGAGCTAATTCACCTCTGAATGTTGGGTTAAGTATAACGCTAGCTCCGTATGAGCTGTAGTTTAATGCTAGATTTATAAGAAGGATCATTCAAATGCTAGTGATAGATAGTGTTTGATTCTTGCTAGCTTCTTAAGAAGTGAAACGAAATTGCTAGTTTTGTAAGAAGGGTAACAAAGCACTCTGTGCTTCTGTCTCAGGCTATGAGAACCAGCTTCATTATCGCAAAACAGATGACTCATATCCGCCGTATCGGAATGAAGGAAGCAGCACCTGGTATTTACACAATTTTTACAATATGAGAGATATTTGGTCTCATCAGGCTATCTATACTCCCTTAAAATAATCTTCCTCCTCTCTGTCACAGGATCACAGCGTTTGTGGTGAAGGTGTTCTCCATGGCTTATCCGTTTATCACAGTGGACAAGCAGCATATCTGTGGCCCGCTGCTCTACCTGCTCAAGCACAAGCAGCTCTCATCTGGAGCGTTCAAGGAAGACAACCCAGTCTATACCACCTCCATGACGGTGAGAGGATGGACTTGATGAAGGCCTAGACTTGACTAACAAGCCAAATGGGAAAATCATGTGCAGTATGTGGGAAGAGCCAGAATAGTTGGATTGTTGGATGGATTGGTAGTCTGGTGACTGTATTTGTACTGACTGTGTGTGTGTGTGTGTGTGTGTGTGTAGGGAGGTCTTCAGGGTGCTGAATCCAGGGAAACTCTGACTGCGTTTGTACTGATTGCATTGGCTGAAGCTCAGAGTGCCGTTACATGCAATGATCCAGAAATAAACATGGAGGTAATACACTCACACCACACACACACACACACACACACATACACTGACTCACACACACACACTGAAGTCAATATGTATTTATTCCATGATCTTACCTGTTCACAACAATCTCCAACACCTGCTTTCATTCTGTTTTCCTTTAATAACTCAGGCTTTTGGACTCTACCCTGTCTGTATTTTTTTGCAGGTGAGGTTCAGAAGAGCAGGAGAGTATCTGAAGGAGCGATACCACCAGCTGCGCAGGCCATATTCTGTCGCAGTTGCATGTTATGCCCTGGCTGTGAGCAATCAAGGCTGCTCGAAGAGTGTGCTGCTAAAAGCAGCATCACCAGGTATTCTCAGCCACACCTTTCTCAATTTTGTAGCGGTAACAATAAATTGATGCGTATAAAAGGAAGTAAAGCGGTGTTAACCACATAATCAAAGTCTGCAATGCCTAAAGAGTGTATGAAAGGAAACTATCAGTGTTTGGAGGCATGAGGAGGGACAGGAAGAACCCTCAACTTTAGTGCCTGAGCTTTGCATACAGACGATATCTGTGCTTAGATCAGTGTGACCAACTGCCAAATCACATTCCTTGATTGAGATCAAATCTAATTTAAAAAAAATGTACATGTTATGTTGTTTTTCATGCATTTGAAGATATTAATCTTTCTTTGCCTTTTGATCTCAGACCGCACACACTGGCCAGATGCAGACAATTCCTTCTTCGCACTGGAGGCGACAGGTTACGCACTTTTAGCCCTGCTTAAAGGTGGCCATTTTGAGGAGGCAGCTTCTCCGTTCAAGTGGCTGAATCAGCAGCGAAGGGTTGGGGGAGGATACGGATCCACACAGGTATTGGTTGTAATTCATTTTTGTAATTCTCTCTGACTTTGGCAATTTCATTACAAGAGAACTGAGTCTCATTGGCTGCCTGGACAGTTAAATTTGCCTCAGCATGCTCTTTAACAGCTAGGATAAAAGGGCATTTCAAAATACAAATTTTAACCGAGGCCAAGACTATCACCACTCATAAGGTACTACTCAACAAGTTGCCCCCACAGAGTTCTGAATAATTTAAGGGAACAATGACCACAATTGTGAGGAAAAACGGGATGACATTTTTATCTTCTAAGATGTTTATTATGTATTTATAATTTTATATAATGGATACAATCCGTTAGTGATGTTGGATTTCATCCTGATTTCATCCCATGTGGCCAATTTTAAATAAAGGTTTTACAAACAAGTTTTGAGTGTGCAAATGTATGTGTGCACGTTCAAGTATGTAGTATCCTGTGCAAGATGCTGAATCCCCTCCCTCTCTCTTAGTCCACCATGGTGGTACTGCAGGCTCTGTCAGAGTACCTGGTGAAGAAACCCCCTCCGTCTGACATGAGCCTGCGGGTGGACCTCAGTGTTCCTGGACGCTCGGATATGAGCTGGGCCTTCACCCCTCGACTGGCCCATGTGGCACGTTCCTCTCGGGTCAGTCACACCTAATTTGCCTTTCCTTTTTGCGTATTCTTGCACTCTTTCACTTTTTTTCCATTCCATTTTTCATCATCTTTCAGTCCTTTCCACTTCCTGTTCTTTATTTAATTTTCATTTCCCCGTTATAGCATTTGCTAACTATTTGCTAGCTCCTAATTAAGTAACTTGTAGTAACCACTTTATTTTATGGCAACTTCCTCTGAACTAGCAGCTGTTTGCCTGTTATTATACAGTCAAATTGGTGTATTCAAAGAGGTTTTAGCTGTGTCAAACTAAGGCTCTCTGAACCTGAAACTCTTCTGCAATGTCTACAAGCCTGTGTGTATAAAGGATCCAGAATGCCTCTAACTCGTTGTCATGCTCAATGTTACACAGGTCCCTCTCGATCAGGACTTTACAGTGCATGCCTCAGGAAATGGCCAAGGAATTCTGGAGGTATAAACTACAAAAACGCACCCAAGATACCTGCATCCCAAGAACCCAATTACAGCCTCACTAGGGCAGGCTTGATGTTTTTCTGATCTTTCTGTCTCTCCTTCCTCTGCAGGTGGTAACGGTTTACAATGAGTTGCCCAGTGAGCATGAGAAGAGTGCATGTAATGGCTTTGATTTGAACGTTTCCATTACGGAAAGCAACGGTACATCTTTACTCTATTATCCTGCCACTCAATTTCTATATCCAGCCCAGTAATGCATCTTGTGGTCAAAGAATGAATGACCAGAATACTCACTTGTTAATTAAGTTTCATAAGTTTATTCATGCATTCTCTGTTGATTCCAAGCAATGCTATACAATTGTGGGCAAGTTACCATCATTCGTTCAATGGAGAAGACGAATTAGGGAGACTACTGTTAAAATAAGTTATCTGAAGGCGGTAAGACACTGGATCAGGATTGTGGATGGTAGTTAGTACCTTAAAGTTGGAACTAAACTTTGCAGGAAAGTTGAAGCATAAGAACCACTTTAGAGCTCCAGGAGAAGAAACTTCCATGTAGATCTCCATGACAAAGTTTTTGTGGCCATAATAGATTTTTCTGAAAACAGTTGGTGACCATGGCAGGACTCCAAGACAAGGGTGCATAACTACTGCAAATTTCCATAAGGGCTCAAAACTATGCAATAACTCCAGCAGAATGGTTCCTGTACACTGATGACCTCCAGGAAAAGAATTCTTTACTTCTTGAGATCTAAGTGATAGTGTTTTTATCTAGGGAGATCTCCTGAAACAAGATTTGTAACCATGGCACATATCTTGGAAAGTGTTGTTGACCTTGGTAGAGCTCCAAGAGAAGGACTTTGATCACTGGAGCTCTCCCAAGGGTTGCTGAAAATTCCATTATAGGTTTCATGGCCAATATAGACTTCTGAACACCATAGGTCTTCAGGATAAAGGCTGGAGACCACTGTAAATCTGAGGTAAAGTGTTAATGTTCACTGCTCTCAACTTTCTCGATATGTCACAGAGAAGCCTCCAGCAGATGTAGAGAAGGTGTACAAACTCAGCATCAGTGTGAGGTAAGCCATAAATATGTAAATGCATCATATGACTTAAGTAGCAATAGATTGCAGTATTCACGTTAGCATGAACCTTTTGTCCTATCAGAGCTCTGGAGCAGCATCAAGTGCGCATGGCAGTCCTTGACATCAGTCTGCCTACCGGCTTTGAACCAGAAACATCAGACCTCGAGCTGGTGAGAAACTAAACAGGCTGAGGAATATCATGCACTACAAATAGATAATTGTCTCAGAAATGCTTCAGTAGTTTTTATCAGTTGGTCACTGATCAGTTAGTCACATAACATTTTTTCCAGAGATACTTAATCAGACTAAGATCTTGATGTGTTCTTTGAAATGCTTAAAAAAATTGCTTGTAGCTTTAAAAGTTCAATCTACTGCTCTTTGATCTACAGCTGACCAACTCTGTGGATCGGTATATCAACAATTTCCAAGTTGTGGATAATCTGAGCGATCGAGGATCGCTCATCCTTCATCTGTTCAAGGTAACATGGAGGAATATATGCTGCTGAGGCTCATCTCCTTTTAGTAATATACTGTATTATAATGTGCTGTGTACATGTTATGTGCTTTCAGGTATCCAACAAAGAGGCAGACGTCATCACGTTCAGGCTGAACCAGAAGTTTAAAGTGGGCCTCCTGCAACCATCTACAGTTACTGTATACCAGTATTACAACAAAGGTACACACTACACCCTCCTGTTGTCTGCCTTTTCTAAGTTAAATAAATCTAGTGTATATCAGATACTGGTTTAGTGTAATATATATCAAATCTATCATGTGATTCTGGTGAATGATGAAAAGTTTGGTCAATTGTGTGTGTTTTCAGATAAACATTGCAGCAGGTTTTACACTCCATCAGAAGACAAAGAGGAGCTCAGTCAGATCTGCAAAGGCAACATTTGTCGCTGCACACAAGGTAAGATATAGATACACCTATATACAGCTGGAAATTATTGGCAACTGTAGGCACTAAAGTTGAGTGAAGTTTCATTTTATGCAAGTGTGAAGTAAAGCAATTTGGTGACTACCAACAGGAGTGAGGGAAGATGGTTCATTTTTTCTTCACCACAATAACATTACGCCTGTTCCACATATTAGTTCATACTTGTAGCTCTTGAGCCATTCGGTATATCTCATTAGTCCAGCACTACCGGTGAAACCACTGCAACCAACACCGGACTAAAGACTGGTCACCCACCAGGGACCAGTGGAGTGTTATCAGTGACCCTGCCAGGTTAATCCTGCTTTCCCACCGGCAAAGACGTATTCCGCAACTGTACCGCAGGTTCCCGTTAAACGTGCAATGCAAATTAAAATATACAGGATATGAAGTTCTGGGGAAAAAATCTACCTTGTGTCTGGCCAACAGTTATCCACAAAGTATATAATAATTTTCATGCCTATAACGTGGTCATGTGTTTCACAAATACACTTCAAGAGCTCCAAGTGGCCAGTGGTGGGCGGGAGGGGGTCGTGGGATAAAATTGTGAGGGCAAGTCAGCAAGGAGATGTTTAAATAAATAAATAATGAAATGGCACACTTGTGATCAATTCAGTCAAATTTGTGCAGGCAACTGCTGCGTGACGAAGACAGCTGCTCAGACAAACACAGCGAGGAGCAAGGCTGCGTGTAGTGGAATCCACCATGGTAACCATTACAGATGATCATTATGCTAACGGTGCTCCAGTGAACTAGCATCCGTTGTTGCTCATGTGCATGCTCTGTTTTCCAGCGTATAAGGTCAGAGTGCTGAGCGTCAGTAAGAGCCAATATGACAGATATGAGCTGGAGATCCTGCAAGTCATCAAAGAAGGTGTGCAATTTGTGGTTTTCTCTAAAAGCCTGTAACCCATTTGGTCTGTTACCTTAAACTGTGTGTGTGTGTGTGTGTGTGTGTGTACGCACAGGCTCCGAGTTTGGTCTAAAGGAAAAGGACACGCGAGTGTTTCTCTCTCATGCTGGCTGTAGGGCGGGGCTTAATCTACTTACAGGGCAAGACTACCTCATCATCGGGCCATCCTCTGACATTTGGCAAGCAGGCAGTGACAAGAACGGGTAACATTAAACAGGACCCCCTGTATCTTCATAGAAACACAGATACACACAGGACTGGGCCTAGTGCTGTAAGCGGAAGCTGTTTTCATCCTCCTCTCAACCGCTCAGCACCTCCTTGCACCGAGACAAAACAGACCTGACACCATACTGTGTGTGCCAAACCCAACATTACATCTACTGCAGGGAACTGAGGAGTAGATAACAAAAATATATGACAGAAGATGGTGTAATGAAGGTGCAGAGGGGGGAAATGGTCTTTAGGGGTGTGTTGGCGTTTTCATGCGAGTTTGGTATAGGTTTTGGGCATCAATGTTATTTTGTTTAATCTATAGATATCATTAACCAATCTACAGAGATTTCAACCCTAATACTAGTAGACAGAAG
>CM074940.1:14801207-14817675 GCA_037576815.1 Pangasius larnaudii
ACCACAATTGTACAGAGTGGTTATCTGTATTACTGTAGCCTTTCTGCCAACTCGAACCAGTCTGGCCATTGTCCGTTGACCTTTCTCATCGACAAGGCCTTTCCATCCATAGAACTGCTGCTCACTGGATGTTTTTTTTTTTGTTTTTCCCACCATGTGTAAAGTCTAGATGTACGTATAGAGATAGGTGTTCCTAATAAAGTGCTCAGTGAGTGTATATAGTGATGGTGTAAATGAAGTACACTTTGGCTGCTTTTTTGGCTCCTTCTCGCCCAATTTACCTCAGTCGCCTTACTGTTAGCTAATGATAACTGGCTGAACAACTTCATTAACTAGATAATTTAGCTAATATTTCTCAGTTAAATTTATATATTTATTTATTTTTGTTTAATAATATAAATTTTTTCCCTTAGAATTTCTTTTTTAATCTCTTTATAATAATAGGCGTCTTTCCTTTTCTTTGGCTAAATATCCTAACAAGTTCAGTTAGTTAGCTAATGTTTGCAGAGAATAATTGGCGAGCCAACTAATTTAATTATGCATTAATATCATTAGTTTTTGTTTCAAAAGTTAAATTTAGGAAGAAAAAAAAAAAACACAGCCTTAGTCTAGGTACACCTGTAAACACAGTTAGCTACAATTTTGTGTGTATTTTTTTTTTTTTTTTTTTCCATTTAATTGCCTTAATTACTTCACTGAACTTTGATGATTAACTAGCCCCAATTAGCTAATGCAAACTGGCTAGACAACGAGTCTGGCTAGCTAAGTTAGCTGATATTTCTTTCGAGTTTTTCCGTTTAAATAAATTCAGATTAAAATTCTGTTTAAAAACTCACATTACCACAGGCGCCTTTCCTGCTTTAATTCACTGTATAATTATCCTGACCTGACATGCTAATGTAGCTAGCTAACGTGTGCAGAGAAAAGTTTAGCTATATTTATTAAGAGTAACACTAGATAACAACTATAAGATTTGTTACTTATAAAGCAATGACAAAAACATTTACACTGATACTTACATGTGAATTGTCTCGCCATAGCACCTGAACAGGGGTTTGTTGCAGAGTAAAAAAAAAAGAAAACAAAAACAAAAAAGAAATAAATAAATAAAATATTGAACTAGTGATGTGTCGTTCGCCAACGACTCGGCTCTTTGAGTCGGCTCCTTTGAGAACCGACTCGCAAATTTAAGCTACATTTTTCTGATCACCTTCCATAATACACTTGACTACACACAGTACTTCAATCTTCAACAAACGACAGGGTAATCTGATTAAATTACACAAGAGCAACAGCGTTGCTTACATCTGCAAATTAATAAATAATAATAAAGAAATGTACTTTTGCGCTTATACAAGACATTTTTTCTTTTTTTTTTTTTTTTTTATTAAGAGGTTTTTGTCTACTTAAATCAAATTACACGCCTGCTGGTTGAAGATGTATTGTTTGTAATCAGTGTATTAGGGAAGGTGCACATTTGTAGTGTCATGCATATTTAGCAATTATTTAAAAAGATTTTATAAAATGCAGTGCAATGCAGAGTAATGATATTTTGTCAAATAGAAGCTAGAATAAGATTTTATGAAACAATCACACCTCAGGGTCTCCGGTTCGATCCTGAGCTCGGGTTAGTTTCTGTGTGGAGACGGTTTCCTCCAGGTTCTCTGGTTTCTTCCCACCTCCCCAAAACATGCCTGTAGGTGGACTGCTAGGTGCTAGTATTCCCATTTTGCGTCCAACGTTCCTGGGATAGGCTCTTGATCCATAACGACCTTGACAGTAAAGTGGTTACTGAAGATGAATTAATGAATGAAAAAAATTAAAACGTTTTGTCTGGGTTTTTTTTTTTTTTTTTTAAATGACAATGAGTCATTTGGGAGTCAGCTCTTGTTGTTCAACTGAGTCAAATGATATGATTCACTGAGAAGAGCCGGAATTCCCATCACTACTGAACATCCAGCTACAGTTTTAATAGATGTGCCACCACCTACAGCACAGCGAGACATACACACTCTTTTCACACACTTTTTTTTTTATTACAATGTGGAGGTGTGTGTGTGTGCGAGAGACCTTGATGCTCAATACTCAGCCATAACATGGAGAGGAAATGAGAAACAATGCCTTCATGAATCTTCCTGAAGAAGAGAGATAGAAATAGAGAGACTGTAAAAGTAATCCATCATTTTTGTACTATAAGATGTTTGCATTATAAAAAAAAATATACTGTACATATGAACATATTATGCTTCAAATGTGAAGTAATAATAAATAATGAATAAATAAATACTAAAATAATCAATAACCAGAAATCATCATTAAATGGTAGAGCAAGCTTTACATTGAACTCTCTCTCTCTCTCTCTCTGTTAATATGATTGTAACTTTAAATTTTCAACAATAACACTAACAATTAATGCCGTTTTTATGCGTTTCTATCATTATGAGGATATTTGCTCCCCCAAAAATAAACTAGAAACTGGCTCACACTCTCACAGTGCATCTCTGATAAGCTTATGTTAAGACAGGTTTGACATTGTCAATGTCAAAAGGCGCAAAACAATTGGGCTGTGTATGTCTACTTGTGTGTGTGTGTGTGTGTGTGTGTGTCATTGTGTGTGAGGGGGGGTACGTCTATTTTCCAGTCGATTGAAGAGCCGCTGCAAGCTTTTTCCACTTAATTTGGCAGAGTTCCCGTTGTGCTTGCCAGCACCCACATCCACCTGCACACACACGCAAACACACACACATACACAGAGAGAGAGAGAGAGAGAGAACAACCCTCATCTGCAATCATATCCCATTTATTCCTGTCATACTATCATACTGACATGCTTTTCTCACACTGACACGCAATTGCCCCATTGCACGTATACCCGTCTACACACACACACACAGACACACACACATTACTCAATTGCACAATGTGTTTCAAAAGGAATCTGAGGTTCACAGCACACTGCTTACAAAACATACCATATACAACAGTTATTAAGCATGCAATGTGTGTGTGTGTGTGTGTGTGTGTGTGTTTTTGACTTTTCTACAGCTTTAGGGTGTGCAGAGTAGCTTTTGATCCATTATCGCAGCAGGGAGTTTCCACTGAAGTGCACTTCAAATGAGTGTGTTCTTTCCACCTGTGCAGGTGTGTTTGTGTGTGTGTGAGTGTGTGTGTGTGTTTGGGGAGGTCAGGAGGTCACTGTGAATGTGTGTTTTGTGTGTGCCACTGCTGTCGAATATTTAAACTGCCATTAATGGAGTGAGTAATGAGGGGTTTTCAACACACTGTGAATGATGTCATTGCAATGTGCTTGTGAGGCATGACACACACACACACACACACATTTCTCTTCCTATATTTTTGAGTACCTTCCACTGAAATAATTATTCATGCAGATAAAGAATGCTGTTCTACACCAAAATCTAATCCTAACCTTAACCTTTTGGCTCTGTTAGTTTTTGTTAAAAAAAAATAAATTAAAATGCAGTTTTCTTTGTGGGGATTAGCCTTGTCCTCACAAGGTCAAAACTGCCAGATATATGTGCCCTTGGTGCCCACAAAGATATAAAAACAAGACATCACACACACCTCACACCTCATACTCACTCAGGAACAATGCAGTCCCACCCCCCGCCCATCATTCTTAAGGATTTGGCTCAAATAATAATGACCTCATTTAACCCCCAGCTAAGACACACACACACACACACACACACACACACACACACATGCACTCTCTCTCTCTGTCTCTCTCTCTCTCTCTCTCTCTAGATGTCAGACCCTGCAGCTAAGTGACATGACAATGCTCCTGTTCAGGAGCGCTTTGCTAATTACTCTAATCTCTCCTTTTTCTAACCAAAAAAGAATTTTGAGTTTAAAAGCGTTGGGGCGTGTCTCAATTCAACCTCTTTACTTCACCACATTTGTACGGTGTCTAAATGTTTAATTTACTCTAGGACACTGGATCATTCATCTTGTTATGTCATTCCGTAATGCACCATGAAATGTAAGACATGAATCATTTTATTAGAACTCAAACAAGGTAACAAGAAAGGTTAGTGTGTATTAGTTCTGTCATTTTATTAGTTTTTTTTTATTTTTTATTATTATTAGCAATTTGCTCATTTGCTAACATCTGCATAGGCAGCTGGTCGGCTGGTAGCCAAGGCATAGATACAGGAAACTGCTTGGGGCCCTGGGTTTTGTGAGATTCATGAAAATATCAAATCTCAAAGTGCTGAACTTGCCCCAAACCTTCAAATGTGATGTGATGTGATAATGCTTTTCAAAATGAAGAGGACTTACCTGTCTGGAAGCCTGGAAAGTGGAGATAATCTAATACCAAAATAATTGACGATGACATCTGTAGATTAAGCCATTAAATTATGTAACACTAGCTCAACATCATTTTTGAAGGCAAACAGCTCAAAGTTGGAGCGCGTAATGTTTGCTGTTTAGCTAGCTGGTAATTTTGGGCAAAATTCTCTTGATAGCTTGATCTTTTAAAGTATAAAAGCCAAGCCTTAAACAACGGTGTTGTGTTGTGGCCCACGCGATGTAATGATGCTTTAAAAAATTACATGATATTAAAGCATAATCTAAACCATAATCTTGGGAATCCAGTCCCTAGAATCGGCCTCTGGTTTGTATGTTACTGCTGTGTAAAGGTTGCAGGAGGTTTTTACTTTCATCCAGACAGGAATGGGGGATGACAAAAAGCCACATTCATGTTAGTAACTAGGAAATATTGTCTAGCATTTGTTCAAGCTATTAAATATGCCTTGTAAAAAGCAGTTCCTACCAACACCCAGACCATATCCTTCGTCGTTGTGTGTAGTGCAGCAGGTGGCGGGATTTGGGAAAATAGTAGCAAACAACACAACATTTGCAGCACTGAGAATAGAACTATATATGACCCAAGTGGGGGTTTGATAATACTGAAACGTTAAATCTTGGAATGATCCATACAGACATCCTTGAGTCACTGGAGTATACCATTAGCCCTCGTCACCTTAAGCGAATTCTCAAAGTGAATGGACTTTAAGCTGTTAAATTATTAACCGGAGGCCACGTATTACAAGTATGATGTTCCCACAGCAGAATAAGTCATGGGTTCATGTTACTTTTCGAAATAGAATTTACTCACAGCCTCAGTTTATTACTTTGCTGCCACGCCTTATTTTAAAAATTAGAAACTCAGTTTAATCGACCAGCTGTGTGTCATAGAACAAAATTCTGACTAACACTAAAAGGTCTTAATGTTCAGCATGTGAGCCATAAAACCAGATATGTTGTACAAAACAACACTGAGTATAGAAATAGGGAATTCCAGTTAGATCTTTCCAGCTATTTGGACTCATTATGTACTAACATATAGTACACATACACACAGGAATGTCTTCACGATGCCCCTGCTTAGTTGAGTCTATAGAATCTAAATATAGCTCGAGTGAGTGTTTCCACTTCCTGTCACATCTGGCACCTGGGTGTAGTCTCACACACACACACACACACACACACACACACACACACACAATCACAATTCCCTCAGACTTAGCAGTGTCAGCCGTTCTCCGCACATCTGCTCTGTCGTACACAGGACAATACCACGGAAAGCACTAATCCCTCTTTCTCTCTTCCCATCTTTCTCTCTCGCACACTCGCACCCTTAAAGCTTCAAATGTCATTGTTGAAACATGCCTACTACAGTGGCACTTCCTAACGTCTTATCTTGAGGTTGCGACACTGTGATGGAACTACGGAGACAAAGAGATGAAGACTGGAAGGTCTTTTGTCTTAACCTTTAGAGAACAGATAAGAAGGGGGGGAAAAAACAGGAAAGCACCACCATTCTTTATCTGTTTGTTTTCCTCTGTGAGATTGATGAGATAAGTATGCGAGACACCTGCTGACGCTGTGTCTATGCTATATTCAGAATGCCTCATATATCCTATTTATAAATTTATTGTTGTTTTGTCCTTCGTCTTCATCTGGTGCATGTGCTGTTCTGCATGTTTGGTTGCATCGTCCTCAAGTATTACATGTTTAGTTTAGAAATGTACCTAAATGCTTTGAAATGTTCCCGTGCTAACTTAAATTTATATGTAAAACGTTTTTTTTTTGGCAAAGATATTAGCTAATAACCTACAAAGTAACAAATTTTCTCTGAATTTTTCAGTAATACTGAAAAACTTTCGCTCAGTCCCAAAAAGGACATGAAGGTGGGGGAAGAGCATTAGCTGCTAGTTGCAGTAACATGCTAGTTGGCAGCTAATTCCTAGTTGTTAGCCAATAGCTGCTATTTAACACACATACATATGTATTCTGTACTTTGTATTTGTCTTCGTCTTTTAAAAATAGGGAGGGAGAATTTTTTCTAATGGCTAAAATAACCAAATTAATGCTGGAGGTTATTTGTCAATTTTTTTTTTCTGTGGTGAAAATTTGACTCAGTTTTTTTTTTTAAACTTTCCCTTAAGGACTTGTGTAGCATTTTAACAAGCAGGAGACTTAATTTTTAATTTTTTATTTTTTTGTCTCAACGTTCCACACGTCTATAAAAAGCTAGCAAAAGGCTAATTGTACTGGAGCAAACATTCAAACATTCAAAATCACATGTAAACAAACTACATGCTCAGCTTTGCCAGCATAGCATTATGCTAACTTGTAACTGAGTGACCGTTTACCCAGACGTTAGCAACAACTTGATAGCTGACCAAAGACTGGTGTACAATGACAAGTTGTATTGAATTCTTCTGTCAGTACTAACAGTAATTTATTCAAGTAAAATCAAAGTGATAGCACTCCCATTCAACTGCTAGTTCCAAATATAGCAAAGTTATATATAACTTCCAAACATACATTATTTTGTCTGTGGAAGGGAGTAGTCATGATTTACTGGAACATTCGGACAGTGAACCATTCCAGAAAACTTGTCATGACGTCACATGTAAATACAGCTACACCCTGAACTTTGTTAGCATAGCAGTAAGCTGACGAACTGACTGGCTGTTTGCACAGACATTAGCAAACAACCTAAAGGCTAACAAAAGGCTGACAGAGCATTGTGTACAATGACAAGTCAAACTGAATCGCTTTTCCCAGTTTGTGTGTGTGTGTGTGTGTGTGTGTGTGTGTGTGTGTGTGAGAGAGAGAGAGAGAGAGAGAGAGAGAGAGAAAGTCTGGCTAACTGCTGTGGCTAACACAGTTCGAGACTGGTAGGAAAACAAATTAAATATGTTTTTTTTGATAGTGTTGTTTAAAACTTATAACAGACGCCTGAATCGTAACTGCTACAAATTCTTCCTGAGATCACCCACCAGTGAATGATAAATGTGTGCCTCTGCTCTGACTGTGAAAGAGGTCAAAAGGGCATGCCCATCTCTCTTTTTCTCTCTCCCTTCGTCTCTCCATCGTCTGTTCCCACCCTCCTTCTCTGTCTGGAGTTTAGACTTGGTAAGATGATACCATGCAATACACTGTTCTCCATATCACTGCACTCCACCATCAGAGCGTTTCTGTGTGACAAACACACATAAGTGAGAGCAAATTGTATACACACACACACACATTTTTCACACACCACATGTTTCTGAGTTACTTTATTGTGGCTGTATAGCTCCAGTGCTCAAACTAATGGTATGTAAAAAAAAAAAAAAAAAAAAATGCTCAGGCACAGAGGCCATGCCTCCTTCACTGGGACTGATAGGCACAGACGCCATGCCTTCTTCACTGGGACTGATAGGTACAGACGCCATGCCTCCTTCATTGTAACTGACAGGCACAGAGCCATGCTTTTTTTAATGGGACTGATAGGCACAGAGGCCACACCTCCTTCATTGTAACTGACAGGTACAGAGGCCACACCTCCTTCATTGTAACTGGAAGGCACAATGGCCATGCCGCCCTTATTAAAACTGACAGGCACAGAAGCCACACCCCCTTCATTGGGACTGACAGGCACAGAGGCCACGCCTCCTTCATTGTAGCTGACAGGCACAGAGGCCACACCTCCTTCATTGTAACTGATAGGCTCAAAGGCCATCCTGTCTACACTGGGACTGACAGGCACAGAAGCCATGCTTTTTTCACTGGGACTGAGGTACATAGGCCACGCCTCCTTCATTGTAACAGATAGGCTCAGATTAACATTGCTGTAGTAGAATGTGTCAGAAACTACACAAACAAATCTATTTGTGATACTCAACAACTTAACATGGTTTGAGGCAAGTGTGTGATGATTTTAGCCATGTGATGATAACATCACTTTAGCTTACATCACTTGTTAGCAACATTAGCCTTGCTGCTATAGTGCAAAACTATAGAAGAAAACTGGTGACACTAAACACGTATGGGTTGTTGGACTGCTTTGAGGTAAAGAGGGAAATTTTTGGCCAAGCTGAAATCCCAATACAGCTTAAAGCAAAGGTTCATGAGATGGGTCAGCGACTGTCCACCAGAAATGAGTGTGAGAATGTATATCTAAATAAGATTTAATGACTCTGCTAATAAAAATGCAAAGTATGTGTGTGTCTGTGAGTTATATCTCATTAAAGACATAGGGAAGCTGACCCTGAAGTCAACAGAGCATGGACACTACAGCTGTATCATCTGTAATAGGATATATCCTGATCTCTCCCACACACACACATACACTGGACCTATGAATAAACCGTGCCATATTTAACCATGCTGGAATATAATCCAGGATAAGGATTTGGATGGCCACGGTCCAAAGTCTCCAGCTATAAAGCATAATGGCTTTTGGTCTGTGGCCAAGCAAGAGGTTTTAAAGCTCTAATATCCATTTTTCTGGCTGTAATTATTGTCTAGGATGGAAAAGATGGATAAAAAATGCTTATCTGGTGCTTTGAAGAGGATCTGGGATGGCCCCATGACCTAAGAGCGCGCACACACACACACTCTAACACACGCTTATCCTCCTCCCTAACACACTTGTCTTTCTTTCTGTCTCTCTGTTTGCGTGTGGTCTCAGCTTCAGATGTCTCTCACGCACATGTATACACACATCACAGGGTCTCATAAGTATATCAGAGCCCACAGGCTTCCAGACGACCACCATCACACACATACACACACACACACACACACACACACGCACATACACACCATGAAATGTACAGTACTCAGTAGTGATGAGAAAGGTCTCTGTCTAAACAAGGCCTCCGGCTGCATCCAAATAATCAAAATTTGGGAATTTCCACTGAAATGACACAGACTGCTAGCATCCGTCCCCATGAGGCCACAAAGGGAATCTGGGTGTGTGTATGTGTGGAGGTTTTGGCTTCTGAAGCAGTAGCACTGTGCTTTTTGCCAGAAATACTGGGTCTGTCCCAAAAAAATCATTTGTAGTTCTTATTGAAGAAACTTCCCAGGTTAAATGCAGTGATTTCCCTATCAGCGCTTGACATGCACACTGCTTGAGGCATGTCTGTCTACAGTAAAGTGTAGATTTTAAATAAATATGTTACCTAGCTAAGCTTTAACAAACAGCAGAAATATTAGTGTGCTTTTGTAATCTTTTAAATAACATCTGCAATTCAATCATCGTTGTTTTTTTTTTTTGTTTTTTTTTTTAATTCTTTATTTTTAGGGGGCCAAGCACCAAGTGAAGTGGTAAGCATTTCACCTTTTAGCCCATATCTCAAGATCTGTCCTAAAGACACACTTCTTTTTTTGGCTTAGTGCAAACAAATTCGGTGCCGTTTGTGGTCGATTTAGCTCCACCCACTTTTGTGAAACCTGCTTTTGCAAACCAGTCTTAGCATTTTTTGGCATATCTTCATTAAATCAGTGACATACTACTCAACAGAATCATAACCTAAATAATTGTCAAAAACACTTTGAGATTTGAAAACCATATGGCTGTCACATGCTAATCGCCTTTTATGGGGCAGAGTTCGATGAAATGTATGGATTCACACAAATCCTGAGGTACGTGGTCATCTATAGTAGGTGGGTGGGTTTCGGTTCAACTAGCGGTAAGTCTGATCAAGCTGAAATTTGGTGTGCAGTATCATTGTGCTAATTTGTACATTACTAATGATACAGGGTTACTTTAAAGACATGGCCACCATCAGGTAATCAGCCTTCAGCAGGCATTTTTGCAGGGTTACCACTGAGCCAGGAAACATGAACAGTATTTTCATCTATGGTCTCAGAAGTATTCTATGTCACTTGGCAAGCCATTGGAGTTGCTATTTGTGAAAGGTACTTGGACCCCACAGATCGCTGCTTGCAGATATATTCTGTGGTTATAATTGTTCAGTTTAGAGTCGTAGGGTATGAGGAAAACAGACACTGTAAAATGACCAACTTTTTGTGCATGTTTTTGTGAGGAACATATGACAGATGGGAGCCATGTGACAGGTGCTGACCATCATTTCTTCCCAGACAACAGGAACTTGCCCCAGAGTCAAACTTGGACAGCATTACACAACTTGTGATTTGGATTAAGAAGTTCATTTTTTCACCTCACTGTGAGTCAGGTTCTCACTGCTCGCTTTTCCCATAATACGTCACACAGGAACTAACTATCCCAGATGGAAAATGATTAGGAGCGAAATTTTCAGACACACATAAGCTGAGTATTGCCTCACAACATTCTCATTTTTCTCACAACACAATAGCTATAGACTGAAACATGGAAAGTGAGACAGGTGTTTTATGACTCTATCCTGTGAGTTGTATCCTAAATCACTTTCTGAGTTAACACAGAGGGAAACGGCTGGTAATGGACGAGTTATTTGGCCAAGACCCAAATAAACTGCCGTGAAGCTGTATGCTCCATTAAACATGGCCATATTTGGCTGCTACTGTTGTTCTGTGTGTGTGTGTGTGTGTGTGTGTGTGTGTGTGTGTGAGTGTGTAGGTAGTGAGCGAGAGTGAAAGAGTGATTGTGTGCGTTAATGAGTAAGTATATATGTGTGTGGAAGACTGAATGAGTGAGTGAGTAAAAGTATTCGCTTGTGGCCACTTTAATAGGAACACTTGTACACCTGCTCATTCATACGATTATCCAGATTTCTGTTCTGGGCTGATAGGAGTACAACCTGACGTGGTCTTCTGCTGATGTAACCCATCCCAGCCCAGGTTTTGATGTGTTGTGTTTTCTGAGTTGTTTTTCAGCTCACTACGGTTATAAAGAGTAGTTATTTACTATAGTTACTATAGACTTCCTTTTAGCTTGAACCAGTCTAGTCATTCTCCTCTCTCTCATCAACAAGGCATTTCCGCCCGCAGAACTGCCGCTCACTGATGTTTTTTGTTTTTCGCATCATCCTGTGTAAACTTTAGAGACTGTTGCGTGTGAAAATCCCAGGAGATCTTGTGTGAGAGTGAATGAATGAGTATGTTTGTGTGTGTGTGTGTGTGTGTGTGTGTGAGAGAGAGACTGAATGAGAGAGTAAGTATATGTATGTGAGTGAAGGATTGAGTATGTGTGTTTGTGAAAAAGTGAATGTGTAAGTATGAGTGAGAGTAATTGAGCAAATGAGTGCACATTGTAAAAGAATGAATGGGTGAGCGAGTAAATGAGTGCAGTGTAATATTCTCATGCTCAGCATGATGGGAAGGAGAGCAAAAATTTGAGTTTTGGCACAAACCCCAGAGGAGCTTGGCATGTTTGGCTAGTGTTAGCCGTGTGTGTGTGTGTGTGTGTGTGTGTGTGTGTGTGTGTGTGTGTGTGTACATGTGTTGTGTCCTTTCCCACAGTTGTGCTTGTTGCGGTTGTGTTCTGTGTTTCATTCTTTTTGGCAGTGTCAAATCTCAGGGGAGTCCAACTCCCATGATCCTTTGGTCTCTAGCTATTTTTGCCACAGCCATAATGAAGGCGATTTGCTTTCTGTGTCTCCCCAGTGTTACACACTGCTTCCAGTCATGCATGAATAAATTCATAAACAAATTCATCAGTGCTCATTCCTTTGATTTAG
Source organism: Pangasius larnaudii (assembly GCA_037576815.1). NCBI lineage: Eukaryota > Metazoa > Chordata > Actinopteri > Siluriformes > Pangasiidae > Pangasius > Pangasius larnaudii. The sequence goes on from CM074940.1 coordinate 14,813,156, forward strand.
CGGCCTCCCGCCCTCCCACTGAGATGCCTGTCATGTCTCACGCGATATGAAACCGTATGAAATATTCAGAGTGCAAATATCATGTTTTTGGTATATCATTGTTCCCTACATAGAAGAAATTCCCAAATAACTCAACACTAAATGTCATATATTACAACAGAGGAATTATTCAGTTAGGGAAGCTGCTAAAATAATTTGTTAAACAGACTGTTAAGAGGATCACTTTTAGCCATTGGTACATGTTACATGTTATATATATATATATATATATATATATATATATATATGCAACCTTGTTATCTGGACCACCAACAGAGAACATTTAAGTATTTATGAAGGTGCCATGTTAAAGGAGCACTCTGCTGCTTGTAAGGTGAATTTCAATTGCAATGAAAATACTGACAAGGCATTTCCTTTCCCTGAACGGACTCTGTCCACTCTTTTGAAGCTACGCACACCCTGTGAGTTCCTTTTCAGGGAAAAGGGGCAGAGCTCAGATGAAAAACCCAGCAACATTAGATTGCATTCAGTTCCTGCCCATGTTCCTGAAGCTCCTCCCCCAGGATCTACAGCGGACCATTAAGGAAAATGTCTATAAAATGATTTCAAGGCGACTTATCAAAACACAACAATGATATAATGACATAATGAATGGAAGAGCTCTAAATAGAAATGAATACGAAATCGATAGCACTCCATGTTCTTTGTCTGTAAGGTGGATTTTGTTCCTGGGATTTTGCAAGTGGTGTCAGACCGAGCTGTTCTGCAGCTAGATGTGGGTAAAAGGATGCTCACCAATGCTGTTGCTTCCCACCTGAAATAATACAATAATAGATACAGATCCAGGGTCGCTGGATCGATACTGATCTTAGGTTAATATCTGATGTCTTTATGAGTGTATATTATATTATATTAGGAGGAGTTTGTTACCATTATTAATGTATGAGTGCATATTTCATCTACTAGGAAATTAGCTTGGGAAACCCTAAAAGCTGAAGGCTGCAAAAATGGATTGTTTTTCATATATTGTTCACGATATTTTCATTAAAGGCCTGTTTCAGTATAGCTCTGTCTACCATTGTGCCAAGTTACCATCATCCAAACCACTAGCTCCTCCCCAAGCCACCCACTGCCTAAGCCCTAAAAAAAAAAAAACAGGGAATACTCTTGTATTTAAAGTATTATCTTGACAGTTAAACACAGTAAGACTTGTTGAAGTTATTGAAGCCCTGAAAACTCTGATGTGTGGGGTTTAGTGGTTACAGCTTTTTGTAAGACTTCAATCACATTAAATAAATTCCCCACACTTATTAGAATTCCTTTGAATTTAGCATTGTAAAATGAACAGAAGCTGTTGATTCTTGTGTGGCATTTTTTGTGAGTGGCAAGATCAGATGTTCTGGGGATTCCTCCGGGTGAAATATAATGTCATTTGCGTCAGTTGTGGTGACATTACTATGTAGACAAAACAGCATATAACAAGAAAGAATGTTGTGTAATGTGAGTCAGGTAGTGTGCACTTAAGGAACATGGTGGCATCTTAAAAGCTCCAGAAAAATTCACAAACCCACAGTATGGATTAAGACTGTGTGTGTGTGTGTGTGTGTGTGTATGTATACACCTGACCTGCCTTATCTACTGTTGTTTTAGTTACGGGACATTGCATTCACCTCTTTATGGCCTTTCTCCTTCATCCCTCTTTTCCCTCCACTATTGTCTCAGCTCACTTTTTCCTCACATCACCTCTCTCCAATGGCTAAGTGTCTGTGGAGCTTCCTGTCTGGACCAAAGGGGACTGATTAAAGGTTCACTCATCCAAAATGGAGAAAGGGAGGGAGGAAGGGAGGATGGATGGATGGATGGATGGTGAAAGAAACATACCCTGACACCCACTCCCTCTTCATTCCCCAGTTAGTCATTAGTCTACTGGGGCTATTTATGATGTAAATGCCATCTCAGATCGCAGCTATTAACTCCTCCACTTTTAGCCGTTAGTCACAGTTAATGGGTAATTGGGACTGTCAATTTTTCAACGAGACGAAACTGGTCGCCCTGGTCCATAGTCAACATATAGTTCTATCCCTGTACTGCATGTATGTATCCTCAGATTCCTGTTCTTGGCTAACAGGTGTGCATGTTTAGATAAATCTTATACTGTTACACTTGTGTTCATTATTCATATATCCTGATATACATTCCTAGAGTATACAACAATACCATGTATACTGTATTCTTCACTGTTGTTTTTGTTTAATTTGTTCCAGTGTGCATATATATATATATATATATATTACCTTTTGGAATACCTCTCTTCTTGTCTATTTTATTTTTTTAGTTGTATCTACTTATGTTTGTCTATTAGGCCAAAAGCTTGTGAGCTGCTAAACAGTCTTTCGTTGTTCAAAACAATGACAATAAAATCTGTTCTATTCTATTCTATCATGTTTTGGGGTGTTGATCATTCTGCCACAGTCAAAGTCACAGCGATCATATTTTGACCCCATTCTGATGTTTGATGTGAACGCTGAGTGTCACATAGTATCTGAACGATTTTATGCTGATCCGATGAACCAGCAGATGTACAGGTGTTCCTATTAAAGTGGCAGGTGTGTATGTTTCCTGGTGTAGCAAATAAACTCATAGTGAAGTTAGCTCAGTTCCTTTTAAGCTCTTAGACATGTTCTTGTCACTGGGAGAGTACCATGGGCCAAATGTACATCTTTTATACATTTAGTATGTATTTATACCTTTTAAAAAAATTTAATGTACATAACTGGAGCTTAAAAGGACCTTAAAGCTTTACTCTAAAAGCTAATTAAAGGCACAGAACATCACATGCACTTTCCCAGATAAAAGATCTGCTTTTAATGGTACCACTTCACAGCATCAAGGAGACAGACATGTCTGAGCTGACAGAAAGGCTGTAACTCAGATAACTACTCTTTACAACCGTCCTGTGCAGAAAAGCACCTCATACTGAACCTTGAGGCATAAGGAAAAGTACAGTTTGGGACTTTTATTTCTGACAGTATAGTGGCAGTACTTCACACTGTTTCTAGATATTTAGCTAGAGTTTTCTGTTCACGCCGAAGATGGGTTTAAAAGTTGAATTATCTTTCTAAACTAAAAAGAAACTAAAAATCTTTTTAGTTGAAGTCATAATTAGGGGGTGGCTTCCAGTGCGTGAACGTTACAGGTGGACCCTGCGCGAGGCTGCGGGAGCGCGCGCGCGTTAAGGGCGCGCGCCTCCCTCACTTTTTTTTTTTTTTTTTTTTTTTTTTATTTGGAGCCACGAAGCGTTCAGAGTTCATTCACGACCAGACGGAGCTCGGTGAGCGCGCGCTGCACGGGAAACCCCCCAAAAAAACAAACAGCATACACGCGCTCACACCTCAGCGACACAGTTTTGGATTACATCAAGGAGGAAGACGCGCTTTATTACCGAAAGGATTCCTGTTCAGTCTTTTTTTTTTTTTTTTTTTTAAATTGTTGTTGTTTTATTGTTGTTGTTTTAAATCACGTTGACGGCGCGTGCACGATGCAGCGAAGATAAAGGAGAAGCCGATTCTTCATATCTGATCACTTGGAACGCGATGATCGAGTCGATCGCGTTTCGGGGATCTCGAGTCTTCGCCAGCGACCGTGTGTGCGGTCCGTTCCTCCATGGGAAGCAGTGAAAGCGCGCGAGAGCGGAGATGAGAGCCGCGCTCTGCTGCCTCCTCGCGTGCTGCTGCTGCTGCTGCTGCTGCTTCTCCGTGCCGCACGCCGCCGCCGCCGCTGCCGCCGCAACCGGGGTGAGCACGCGCTTCCGCACCGCACACGCCACCTGCGCGCGAACCTTACCATGACGCGCGTTCCGATTATGACGCTCGTAACTTGGAACGTGCGCGCGCGTGCTGCCTAGGTGCACGCACAGAAAAACAAAAGGGTTCTTCGTTGCATGTAGAACTTTACCACAGGTGAAATAATCCTTTCAAAAGGTAGAACAGCTGATGAATCTAAGAACCCCTTTTTCCTTTGCATAAAATTCCTAGAAAGTGGTGACCTATTTAAAGAACCCTTTTCTTCTGGGTGTGTAAGTGTATACAATTCTATACCTACTATACCTACTATATGGCTACACAGAGTGTAGTTTTGTAGGCTAATGATTAATAAGGTTTATCTAGTACCAATAAGTCACCATATGCATGCAGACTATAGTTTAGGAAGCTTAGTACTAATTATATATAGTATTATATATATATAATATGTATATAGTATTATCTACTATATATGTGTAGACCATAGTTCAGCAGTTTAATAGTACTTATTTAGTATTAATAATCTACTAAACATGTGTAGACCATAGTTCAGCAGTTTAATAGTACTTATTTAGTACTCAGAATCTACTAAATGTGTGTAGACCATAGTTCAGCAGTTTAATAGTACTTATTTAGTACTCAGAATCTACTAAATGTGTGTAGACCATAGTTCAGCAGTTTAATAGTACTTATTTAGTACTCATAATCTACTAAATGTGT
>CM074940.1:14821873-14843332 GCA_037576815.1 Pangasius larnaudii
TTATTATTATTATTATTATTATTATTATTATTAAAAATGCTCCTAACACACAGATTTAATCACTTTCATCTCATAATGACTTCAAGTATTGTGGCCTTAATGCATTATTGTCCTGACTACTTTCAGTAAAAATAATAGAATTCAAATGATATATTTGAATTTCATTCAAAAATACCATTTTATTGTATTAGTTATGAATGATAATTTTTTTCTTATTTACAGAATTCTGTTTTGAAAAAAATGTGTTGTGATGATTATTCAATAATATACTGATTTATACTGCAGCACTGTTAAATTCTCTATTCTAATTGGTCAAAAGTTGTTGTAATCCATTACAGTTTCTATAGTAACAGCACACTGTGTCATGGTTTACACCTGACATATATAATTCTGATAATAATATACGTAACAGACCAAAAATGGTTCATGTCTCACAAAAGATTCATTAGAGTTTATATTTATCCAATTTAACAATGTAGACATGAACCAACCTTTTTTTTTTATGGAGACCTTCTATTTATTTGTTTAATTCCTTAAAGAATTAGCGTATGAACAGCCACATGAAAGAGAAAAACATTGTAACAAGCAGGTTCAGAGATAAAGTAGACCACGGCAGTTTCAAATCAAATACTCATAAGCAAATTAAGGGGAATTAAACTATAAACAATTTATAGGTTTATAACTTTACAGCTGTGACTTTTGCACTCTTCTAAATACTGAAGTCTCAGTTGTGCGATAACAAGCGTCATGAGGTCAGGCGTTAGCATAAACTTAGTATAACTGTCTGTCAGGGTAGCGATGAGAGAATATTAAATATGAATTAGTCCATACCTTTCAAATGAAAGTTTAATTGGTTTTGAGTTAAAGTATTAATCTTCCACAGTACCATGTTCCATAAGCCTACGTAACGGCGTGCCAGCTGTTGCCCAGGCCTGTTTTCATGTGTCTGATACATATCTAATTGTTGTCAAGTCTAGACATGCGTAATATGATATTTTATGACTGCAAGCTTATTCATGTGGTTTTTGGTCGACAATAAAAAGCTAGAAGCTCGTCAAAGCGCACTAATCACATGTCCTCAGGTTACAAAAACATAAACTCGTATCTGATTTAAATGTGCTGTCTGATCATGGCCTTAAGCCAGAGTTGACATGATGTGGGCGTGACTGTAATGACAAGTGGTGTACCTGATAAAGGCCATAAAGGTGCTCTAATTAGCGACTAAACAGAATCTACAAAAAAACGTTTACAGAGTGTTCAGATCGTACATTTTTCGTCACAATGCTTTTGGGAAAACAGGTCCTGATTGGCTGATTTACAGGGACACTGATTGCATTCTGTTGTTCTGATTGGTGCAGAGAATGAGGTGGTTCAGGAGACTAAATGGCGGTACAGCAAAGAACATCTCGACCACAACGGCAACAACCTCAAGAGCTCACACACACGCCCAAGACACAAGAGGAGCATTGGTAAGACACACTCACTCACACACACATGGCGCCTAATAGGTAGAGATTCCATACGTGTCAGTGATCATGCTGCAGCCTGTCAGAGTCTGAACTGAATAACCTCCTTAGATAAGCACCGAATCTGTTAGATTAGAGTAGGTGTGCGGAGTGTGTTGATTCAGCTGTGTGTTTGTGTAGCGGTATGAGTCATGTGTGTTGTCTGCCTCTCGTAAATACTATGATATTAGTGTATGTGTGGAATGTCATTTCCCCCACACCCTCTTTTCACAAATCACAGACCCCCACACTACAGATTTATTTTTCTAATTCAAATATTCAAATATTACGCTCATGATTTAAATGTGTAATATCTTTTGGCTTTATTGGAGCAGTTGAGTTTGTTTTTCCTGATCTTTCCTCTGACAAATTGTATTAAAATTTAATTAGAACCGAAATGACATTGTTTATAGGCCTGTGTGATTTATTATCATAGTTTAATGCAAGTGAATGGTTGAACAGGCTAATAACTCAATAATAAATATAATAACTTTGATAACAGTGGGTTGTGATTTCCATCACTGTAATAAAATTACTAAACCCTGGACCCCGCTGGATATTCTTCACAGAGCGCATTTTGAGAGCCCCAGTCTTGATTATTCTGTATGTTAGTGTAGGCATGTATATGGACAGTTTGCATATCAGTTTGCTCATCTCGTGTGTGTGTGTGTGTGTGTATGTGTGTGTGTGTGTGTGTGTGTAGAGGAAGCAGTCCCAGCCGTGTGCAAGACTCGGACAGAGGTATATGAGATCCCACGCTCTCAGGTGGACCCTACAGCGGCAAATTTCCTCATCTGGCCACCATGCGTAGAGGTGACGCGGTGCTCGGGCTGCTGTAACACCGGCGCCATGCGCTGCCATGCTACCAGAAAACAACACCGGAATGTCAAGGTAAGGAACAACACACACGCGCACACACACACACACACACACACACACACACACACACACACACACACACTCTCTCTCTTGCTCTCTCTCTCTCTCTCTCTCTCACACACACACACACACACACACACTCAATTATCTAACCAAAGCACTACTTTGCGCACACACACACACACACACACACACACACACACACACACACACACACACACCAAACTGCACTGGAGGTACAAAGGTGAGTGCTCTCCTGTGTGCACACGCCCACTATATACTTACAGAGAATAGATAACAGCATACTTTATTATCTTCCCTCCTCATTATTTATCTTCTCTTCTTTCCTTTGCTCTCGTTCTCCAAGCGCCATTCAGACACAAACAGCTGCGCAGTGCTCAGTTTACCAGCGCATAAAGAATCGCGCATACACCCACTGCTCTGTGTCTTATCCGAGAGCTCGTTTTCTGGTGAAGGTGAGGCCAACTAAACTGTGTTAGCAGATAAAGGAAGAACCTGACACGCTATTACACGAGCGAAGGACAAAAGAGAGAGATAGCTATCATCTTCTTACAACATACACTCACTTTCTCTTTCTCTATTCTTTACACTGGCTATTGTTATAATCCAAACTCCAGCAGTGTGGAATGGTTTTATACCTTTGTTCTGTTTTGGGCAGTTTAAAGCATTTACATTGGCTACATAAATCTTAGGAAACAGTTGCTGTATTTCTGCAAGTTCTACTTCAAACACTGACAGAGGTAGCTTGGATACAGTACAGATTTAACTCTGCAAGAATTAGCTTGGATACAGTTCTGATGCTTATTCTCCTTTTAACAGAGCCTGAAATAAAGTACTCATGCTTGTTCTCTTTTTAACATGGACAGAATTAGCTTGGATACTGTACTTCTCCATTTAACAAAGGCAGAATTAGCTTGGGCTAAATAATGTTGCTAGTTCTCATTTTAACACTGACAGAGTTAGCTTGGATACCTAATGATGCTAATTCTTCTTGTAACACTGACAGAATTTACTTTGACACAGTAGTATTGCTAGTTCTCTTTTCTGCACTGACAGATTGGTTGTACACAGAGCTGATACTAGTTCTTTTATTAACACTGACAGAATTAACTTGGATATTGTATTTCTCCATTTATCAAAGGCAGAATTAGCTTGGGCTAAATAATGTTGCTAGTTCTCCAATTAACACTGACAGAGTTAGCTTGGATACCTACTGTTGCTAATTCACCTTTCAACATTGACAGAATTTACTTTGACACAGTAGTATTGCTAGTTCCCCTGTCAACACTAACACAAGATTACATAAGATTAGCTTGTCGACAGAACTGACACTAGTTCTTTTATTAACACTGACAGTGTTAGCTTGGATGCCATACTAATGCTAGTTCTCCTTTAACATGGACATAATTAGCATTGGATACTGATACTGTATTGACAATAGTTCTCCTTTTAACGTGCACAGAACTAGCTGGGATACATTATTGTTGATAATTCTACGTTGTGTAGACAGATTTTGGTCACTCATGTTAGTTCTTTTAATAGTCACTTAAATAGCGTGGTTACAATATTGATGCTAGTTTCTATACACAGACAGAAGTAGCTTGGCTACAGTACTGATGCTAGTCCTTATTTTAATAGAGATGGAATTTGTTTGGTTGTAGTAATAATGCTAACTCTCTTTTCAATAGAGGTACAGGTAGCTTGGTTACAGGATTGTTGCTTGTTAGCCAACTAATGTTAATTTTAGTTTAGCAGAACGTTACAGTACCAACATTTTCTTCCAAGAATCTGTCAAGTTTTTGGGGCGATCTGAGAACCTTTTTTTACGTACTGCAACATTTTTGGTTGTAGGAACTAACACCGTTTTATGGTAAATGTAAGGTTATATGAGCAACATTGCAGGAATTTTATTGCTTGGATATTAGTCTGAGATAGTTTGGTTGCAACAGTGTCACTGTTTGTCTGTGAAGTAAAGGCAGTACACAACTAGCATCAGTACATCCTGGCTAATTGTGTCTCTGTTCAAGGGAGAAGTAACATCAGTATTGCAACCCAGTACATTCAGTTTCTCTTAATGGGAACCAGCATCAGATTTGTAACCAAATTAAGGTTGCTTAAGTTAAAAGCAGACGTAGGGTCATTACTGTAACCAGAGTGGAACAGCAGCTTAAATAGTTTGGTTACAATTTTGATCCTATCTATCTCTATAATGAGACAGAGGTAGCTTAACTACAGTACTGATGCTAGTTGCAGTCTAAAAAATGTAATTAAAGTTACTTAAGGTAAAAGGAGAAGTAGTGTCAGCACTGTAACCTGAATAAAATTAGTTGGGTTATAGTTTTACTTTGGTTATAATACAGATGCTAGTTGTCCTTTAATAGAGACAGAATTTGCTAGTTTATATTACTGTCACCATTGATGGTCATTCTGCTTTGCACAGTCTCACAATATATTCGAGTCAAGTCAAGTGAAGTTTATTGTCATTTCAACCATGTACAGCCAGTTAGTACATAGTGAAACAAAACAATGTTTCTCCAGGACCAAGGTGCTACATAAGATAAACACAGAACAACACAGAACTACAAGGGACTACATAAATTTACATAAAGTGCACAAGTGCAAACATGTGCAGACACCACAAGACAGTACAATCACTACTGGGATAGACAGTGGGCACAGTAAGTCCCAGTGCAGCGCCGACCAGTACGCAGTTCTGTTAGAAAGTTCTATTCATATGGTAACAGTAATGACAGTTGCATTGCTTTCGACAGCCACTCAGGGCTTGAGTTTGACTGCAGTGTTAGAGCTAAGCCTTTTTTAATAGCAACTGAATTAGTTTGTTTACATTTATTGTAATTGATTACACTGCTTTCAACAAGCACTCGAAGCCTGAGTTTGCTTACAGTCCTGACAGGAGTGCTTCTCTTGGCTGCCGACGTGTTGACGCTTGTTCCTCGGCTTGTACTACTGTACAAACGTTTTTAAACTCAAGTGGAAAAGGCTTTATATGTCTGGCAGAGGAAGGGAGGAACGCGAGGATTTCATGGCTGCTGAACTTACTGGGTTTCAGGCCAAAACTTCCCCTCGGGAGCGTTCAATAGCGTTAACCTCGCTTGAACCGCGGGGCCTGTCTGTCTCTTTCTGTGTTTTCCAGAGCTGTTCTCCAGTTATGTGTGTGTGTCTGTGTGTGTGTGTGTGTTGAGACATGAATGGAGTTCTGTATAATCAGGCCTTCAGGGGGTTGGCGCAAGCAGTTCAGGAGTGCTTCAGTATATGGTGTGTGTGTGTGTGTGTGTGTGTGTGTGTGTGTGTGTGTGTGTGTGTGTGTGTTTATAGAGAGAAAATTCACTCGAGGTTGATCATGATGCACACCATGTGCTTTTCTCACCTGGACTTGCCTCTCTCCAACCCCACAGATAAATAGGTGTGTGTGAGTATAAACGCTTCACACAGCTTTGATACTTACATTCTCTTTCTCTCTCTCTCTCTCTCCCTCCGTCTCAGGTGGCTAAGATCGAGTATGTGCGTCGCAAACCGAAGCTGCGGGAGGTGCAGGTGCAGCTGGAGGATCATCTGGAGTGTGTGTGCGTGTCCAAACACCACACAGAGTCCCGCTTACACACAGGTACACAAACACACCCATGCACACCATTTCCTTCACCCCTTTAAGCTTGTTTGGTTCCTCAATTTACGCGAAACATCAAGTCATTCTTTATTGTTGGTCTGTCACTTCTGCACTCTCTTTAAGACTTTGAACATACTCCAGTCTGTCTTTCCTTCTCTTCCCCATTTCCCACCATCCCTCCATTCGCAGGCCACTCTAGGGCGAGAGCTAAAAAAAGGAAAAGGATACGGGAAAAGTCGGAAAAAAAATCAGAAAAAATGTTCACAGTCGGTTCTTAGTCTAACATTGCCGCTGGACTGAGTTGGCAGGTAGGAGTTGAGCAGCCGCGCAGCTCAATCGATTTACCAATCAACCAATCACCGTCCTGATCGGCCACTCAGGTGGAGGGAATGTTCTGCCATGCTGATGGGTTTCATCCGTAACTCGTAACATAAAGATCGATGAATGAGGTGGTTTAATGAAAGAATTTCTAATTTGTGATCACTAATGACACTGGTATACTAATAAATGCTGAATGTGAGGGGGAAGAATAATGGCGTTTTCACACTTGAGTCCACACCTAAGACCGATTCTGGGTTCGTTTGGGGGTGGGGCTCATAGGCTCAGGTATGCTTTCACATAAAAGAATTCTTTGTGCAAAAACAGCTTTTTGCGATGTTCTCAGTGCAAGCGATCACACCATAAAGTTACAAATTTACAAACAAATCCAGGATTTTTTGTTTTATTTGTTTTGAATGCCGTGACAACATTTTCACCGCCGAAAACCAAGGACCTTTCACAGTCTCATAAACTCCCAAATGTGGAGAGCAAGCAGGGTTTTCTTTGGTCTCAAAAAAAAATCTCAAGTGTGAAAATGAATATTCCAGCATCATTAATTAAAGCTTAATTTACATGTGTTTGAGTGGGGCAATCATTCGCCATGCCCCTATGAAAAACTAAAACGCTAAACAATTTCATTTCACTACTGAGGTTAACATTAAAGTCTAGATCAAACACAAGTACAATAATATACAGCTGTGTGTGTTTCTGTTTGACTTCACAGATGTACGGTGAATCTGACTGGATCAACTTGGAGAGTGTGTGGTGATAAAGAAGGGCCAGCCATCTTGTCCAATGAAGATCTTTGGTTCCATTTGACATCCAGGAAAAAGGCAGCCCCAAGCAAACAATCACCGCAATGCACTCACCTGGCCTGGATTAAGCTAAACGGACCGTTTCTGAGCTTTCAGACTGTTGGACTGGATGTTTCTTGAACTTTTTGATTAAACAAAAGTGAGACAAAAAGACACAAAGGAAGCAAATTTGCCTCATGGATGGATTTTTTTTGTCAAAACTGTAAACACTGCAAATTTGCCTCGGCTTCAGCATGGAGTCTGAATGCTCATAACCGACGGTCCCGGCTTGGATCTTGGATCTACCATATAATGGACAGACACAACTATTCACTTCTATAGCAAGATTCCTTTCTTCCAGCAAACACTTTTTTCAGTATACACTCTTATTTTTGTAGCCCCATTTTCTATTGAGATTCATTATGCTGTATGTACAGTAGAAAAACAGCCTTCAATAGCCTTTAATAAACTATTTATAAGTGCACTGATGTTTTTTTTATAGCTAGGTTCAGTGATATTACTATAAAATATTATTTGCCTTTAAATGGTATTGCTGTAATTCAGTGCTGATCTTAGTCCCTCTGTCAGGCCTTGAAAATATCTCTCTGTAAGTCAATCTTCATCAGGAAGTCATTATGTAAGGAATGAATGACTTCAGGGTGTGCTGTTTTGGGAAAACAATCAACGTTGAGGTGGTGTGATGCAAAGCAGACGCAAAGCAGAGTTACCATTACCACAAATGTGATTGTTTCCTACATCTCACAGCGATTTCTTCCTCTTGCACAGAATATTGCCAGCGCTAACGATATTTTAGTTATTAAACAACAACACGTGATCCTTTTTTAAAAATCCGTTTATAGTTCAATTTAATGTTGGGAAGCATCTGCGAAACAAGTTAATGCCTGCTATCACTTACGTTATAGCAGCTATAAACAGTCGTTCCCTCACCTGCCTGTCTTTTATTCTCTCTTTAATAAGTTAATCAGACAAAAGAACGCAGCCTGCCATGCTAGACTATGTTGAACTCTGTCCTGAAGACCTTTCCTCTGACTGTTACAAAGCACTGACACTGGAGACTCCTTCCAAAAATGGCAAATAAATATCTCCTTATGGAAAGCTGCATTATCAATAAGTACACACTTTTTAAATGTGTTTTAAAAATTTCCACAATACAAGTTCCTTTTAATTATTTGTTACTACAGAAACAATGAGTGCATTAGTATGAACCATTGATCAGCCTTATAGTGTACTATTACAGAAAATGAATCAATCTTCTGACCAATCAAGATTGAGAATTCAATGGCATGGTAGAACAAATATCAATATTTAGTGCGGAAACCTTTTAGTAAGTTTCCTAGGCAGCTTTTGTTTGTATTATCAACACTGATCTGATAATGCTAGTTAACTAGCAAACCCCTTCAGACTCAGCTTGGATAAGAAGCCTGAGGTCCTGAGAAAAACGCAGGAAAGTCTTTGTTTAAACAAATACGATTGGAGAAACCATTCAGTCGTAATCAGTGTTTTAACATTAACTTTTGCAAAAGTTTGTGTTTGTGTTAATATAAATATCTTTTATAAATGGTGCAATTATTTACATAATGTATAGTTGGGGAACTGATATGCAGAAGTTACTGTTTCTGCTACAATAGCTACCACACTAAAGTGTTGCCTTAGTAGCTAACATCAGGTGAAAGTTTGTCAGTGAAAATAAATCGCTTGATATTTCATGGTAAATAATTCTGTTTAATATTGCATAAAATCTGATCACACGTTGTGGGTTTAGCTTTAGCTAGCTAAAGCTACTTTAGTTACATGATACTATGCTTTTATTTACTCAAGCAGGCACGTCACACAGCCAAGTAGAGGGCTTCTTCTGCCCATACTGGGGTCTCAGCCAGGTGCTGCAGCCAGGTATTAATGCTTTACAAGCTTTACAATTGGACAAACTACCGCAATTACTGAAGTATCATGCCTACCGTAAATACTCTTAATAGTAGGCTAATGCAAAAAAAAAAAATACAAACAAACATATATCATATCATAGACAGTACATTTCATATCATTATGTACAAGTCACAGAGGGCAAAAAAACATGCCTTAAGGTCTGGAAAATGTTGTAACTGTCAAAGAAGGGAAATTAAAAAGAAAAGGCGGGAAAAAAACGATAAAAAACAAGAAAGAGAGTGCAGAATTCCTGTGTGTTAGTGTCATGCAGTTCGACTTAGCACACCTGTGTGTGCGTGATTGATGTGAGACAGTGAAGCCTATAATCTGTGAAGGCAAAGATTGGAAGTCTGTACACACACATATACACAGAGAGGGAGAGAGAATTAAACCAGGATGTAGTGCTTCCCAATACAGAGATCCATGTAATCAGTCTGTGTAATTAAATTAGCACTGGTAACAGGCTTACACACCAAATGTTAATCATTACATCACCGCCAGCTGCGCATGGTCACAGCGTAAAAAAAACACAACAAACCGGACATGTGTTAGCATGTGGGTACAAGCCTGAACCCCAAAACTTTGGAGCGGCTTGACGTCGGTTCGTGGTCGAGTTCCATAATGTTAGTGCGGTGTGTAAAGTAATATCCTTTCTTCAGCCATAAAACTGCAAGCGATTTAGCATGCTTTCCCACACACTGCTGTGTAGAAACATGTTTGTTGGAGTGTCCCCTCGCACACTTTTTGGGTTGGAGTGTGCTTTCGAAGCCACAATAGAGCCAGTGTGTTTGGGATGTGTGTGAAGGGCCGTTTCCACAGTTGGCATTGGCTTTGAGGATCTGCAGCAGCGTGTGTACCAGCTGACCCTGTTATGATAGGAAAACTTGAATATACAGCACATTTAGAAAGTATTTACACCCTTTCACTTTTTCCTCACTCTGTAACAATAGAGCCTTGCTTTTAAAACGGGTGAAATTCTGGCTGTTTCTCAGTTTCTCAAGGCTTGAACAGTCTTTTACAAAGTTGTGTACATTTATTAAAAATGAAATATCACATGTCTATGACACCTAAATTTGAGCTTTTCTTGTTTCCATTGATTGTCCTCGAGACATTTCTAGAAACTTTGTCTTGGGGAAAGGTACCAACATTTCTGCAGCTTTGACGCCCCTGAAGAACGCTGTGGCTTCCATCATTTTTTAAAGGAAGCTCAGAACTGCAGTGCCTCTTAATAAAGGTACCCAATCATCTGCACAATGGGTGACCCAGGAGTGATAAATTCTATGATTCTAACCTGATAAAACTTCGTATTTCATTTAAACAGAGAGCTCAAAGGGAACTGACCTGAGGACGAAGAGAGTGGTGACAGAAAAATGACAGGAAAGTTCCATGAACTGTGAGTGTGGAGAAACTGTCGCAACTGAGAGCACTTCATTTCTGCGAGCACTGAGCGCTGACGTACGTGCACGCACCAAGGTCTACACTTTGTAATTCGCAGCACCTTGTACACATTTTTAATGCCCATACTCACCGATACTGCTCTACACGCCCAGGTCGGCCACGCTGACACCCTCTATTAAAGCTACTGTTTAAATGGCATAACATCTCCTCATAAAACTCATCATGAGGAGTTCACTGCTATCAGCACATGGCAACAAGTAACATAAACAAAGATGCATAAATTGTTCCATGACGCTCCTTTCAGTGGATTACTCAGACAGAAAACAATATTTTCAGAATAAAGCTGCAATTATAACAAAATGAAAAAAATTGAATGAGGAAACAAGCTTAGCTATAATACATGGTTCAATGAAATCTATCTAAAAGATAACAAGAGTACGTGGACGTGTGTGTTTCTCAAGGATAGTTTTTACAGACAGAGATCTATTGCACTGACTTTGTGTTCAGTTCTACAGTAGAGTAACTTAATTCTGTCGCTGATCTCCTCTCAAAGCTCCTTTATTGCAGCAGACAGTGTAAATAAGTCAGAACTGATCGGGCTGCCGGGATCAGTTTCTGACCTCAGAACTGGACAAAAGACAGAATTTGTTTCTCATACTCACATTTCAAGACGACGTTCTTTCTTTGCATGGCTGGTTTTCAGACAAGCAGGAGAAATGAAGGCCGTGTTAAGAAAGCTACTCCAAGGATAAGTAGATAACAGCTAGCGGCTGTGCTGCAGTGCAGAGGTGGTAAAAGTAGACAAGTTCCTTACTCATTGAAAGTGCATTAAATACTTCAAGTGTAGCTTCAAATTCTTCACAGAGTTTGAGTTTAGTTAGCAGAACAGTATCTTAAAAAGTACCTTCTTTCATCTAAACACCAAATGTAAGTTTCCTGATACTTAATGCAATAAGTAGATTTAAACTGCAACACAGCAAAGTAGTGATTTAATGGCAGAAATCTAAGTTAGCAAGCTAAGATGTTAAATTATTAACAAGCTAGCTATATCTAAAATGATTATATTCAGGGTTTATAAGTAGCTCGATTGTTATAAATACCTAAACTTCTTACCTTTAATCTTCAACATAGCAAAGTAGACATTTTGTAGCTGAAATACAAGTTATCAAGCTAAGATGTTCAATTATTAAGCTAGCTATATCTAAAACGTTTATATGCAGGTTTATAAGTAGCTAGCTTATTATAAATACCTCAATTTTTTATCTTTAATTATGAACATAGTGAAGGAAATCTTAGCTTAATAAGATTTAGTAACAGAATTATAAGTTATCAAGCTAACAAGTTAGCTTAGTATCAAAACAGCTAATGCTAAGAAGCTTATATACAGTTTTAGAAGTAGCTAGCTTGTTATAAATATATAAACTAGAATGTTACTTCATGTTAAACTGCATATACATAGTCCTAATTTGCCATTGGTATTGTATACTGCAAACACAATGTTCACAATGTGACCCTGTGGGAAACTGGCCCAAACTGGCCCAAAATCTCTAGTTCACGTTTGAATGGCCAAAGATAAATGGCTCCTACAGTTCCTACCAAGAAGACATCCGGAGAGCTACTTTTCAATCGCACTCTGGAATGTGCTGGAGCTGTCGAGGCAGGATTGGGTTGCTTAAGTTTAAAATCAAGGCAGAGTGTACTGAATGTGCGTTTCATACGACCGTGAGTTTTAGCCTGGGGGCAGTTTAGTCCATTTCCTGATTTCTTAGATCACACCTGCCCACTTCCTGCAACAAAGGGAACATGTACCCCAGTCATCTGGGAGAAACCCAGCAGTAAGATTTTTAAATTTTGTAGGTCATGGCCTATATCATGCTAAAGGTATTTATTTTCAGCTTTAATTTAAAATCAGTGTAACGTAGGCTTGACATGGTGAAGTAATCACACACGCCCAGTGGAAATCTCTTTCCAGATGTTCTTGAAGAAGCAGATTTTACAGAGAACATGGTGCAAGACAAATAAATCCAGTGTGGGTTTATCTCTGAAAGAATGTAGAATCATGCATGAACACGTGTGAACGTGATCGCATGATTAAGCAGCTTTCTATATGTTTATGTAGCTGTGCATCATGGTTGGAGATTTGACAGTTCTCAGAAGAAGAAAAGGGAAATGGCGGAGAACATTGTTGCTCAAGAATAGGGACATGTTTAAAAAAAAACATCTATTCATCCATCTAGCCACTTACATTCATCTGTCCGTTCTTCAACCTGTGTACTGACGTATGTATGCAAGGTATTCTCTGCTATAAAACATCGCTATAAAACATATAAACAAAGCAGATTTGTCAGAAGGTCAATAATCCTGACTGTCTTTCAAAACACAAGTTTATGTGTGTTGATGTGCTTGTTCTAATATATTGTTGTTTTTATAGTGACATGAATATGTTTGGAAGGAGTCTCCAGTGTCAATGCTGTGTATCAGTCAGAGGTGAAGCATTAAATAAGTTTTTGGCATTCAGGATGGAGGACTTTGTGCTTTACGGTTTCTTGATAACATGACAATCTGCATTGTTTGTCTTATTAACACACAAGAGAGAGAAAGAAATAGGCTGATGAGGGAGCTAACTTGTTTCCTGGATGCTCCACAATAGTAAATGGATAAAAAGTATTCTTTAATTAATAAAAAAAAATGTAATCATTGGCAAATAATTGTGGTATAGAGGACTAAACCATGCTGGGACATGCTTTTATAAGACAAATAAACTTTGGGTTTGATTATTTTCCTGTAACAGCATACCCTATCGTGGTTTTCAACAGTTACATCACCAGGCTCACTTTTGCACTTTTTTTTGCTATACAGCCCTGGCTTCATATTGGTGTTGCAGCAGGGGCGTGGTCAAGTGCAGGCTGTGAATGGGAGCAAGGGTGACGGGTAATGAGTAGGTAACGAGTGAGTGTTTACACCTGTGTGTGGTTAAGGAGAAGCTTATTTATACTCCCTTGTTTTCAAGTGAGAGCTGGAATGCGAGAGAGAGTGTGTGTGTGCGCTGGTGTTTCCCAAGCAGCATGACGCTATTTGTGTATTTGTTGGCGATTTCATTTTAAATTTTATGCTGGCACAAATCAGGCTGAAAAGCGTGGCGCTTGAGAAAAGTAATAAAGCTATTCGGCGCCTCTCTTTCTTAAGCCTTGTGAAAGCTGATTTTCTACGCACATATCAGGATTGGTTCGTGATTTTTTTTTTTTCTCTCCTTAGTGGAAAAAACAGAGATGGACAGTAGCAAACGTGGTGCTCACTATCAAACATTTTTCTGAATAATTTCATATTTATATCAGTGTATATATATATCATGGTAGAATGTACCTTTTAATGAAGGTTTAAAAAAAAAAAAAAAAAAAAGGAGTGAGAACAGAAGTTTATTTTTACATACTGAATTCTGAGCGAAGTTCATCTTAGTCAGTAAGCAAGAAAGAGGAACAGGGGTTTGCAATCAGCCAGAAAAAGAAAATGGTCTTAACTTTTTATTTGTTTTTCGTGCACGTAATAATCCACCATGCTCTTAAACTACCCAGATTGCATCTAAGTATATATACACACACGCATATATACACACACTCCATTTAGGGATTACAGGGTGCGTCTTAGACTCCTTTTGTTCATGTTTGGATTTAATCCTGTGGATTCCCCACTGCAGAGCCATTAAAAGCCAGCATGACACAGGAGCTACTCCCACACTGTGCAAGAGATAAAGAAAGAGAGAAGCCCTGCATAGCTCTAAAATACTATATTGCACATGTTAAAACAGCTTGCACTTCTGATGTGATTTGGAAGCATGCATGCCTGAGCAGAGTGCATGCATTCATAGAAGAGAAATACAGTTGATGCTAATGTACAGTAGCTGCAGCACAAAGACATACGTATATAAGGCAAAAAAGTTGAATAACGTTAGTTGAATATTTATTTAGCACTTTTAATATTAGACATTGCCACAAAGCAGCTTTACGGAAGTCTAGATCCCTATCAGAGGTTTCTGTGTGTTTTCACTAAAGCAGATTTTGCACAGCTTTGCTCAAATCATAGCTATGTAGAAATGCTTTTGCCCCCTGACAATAGAATGAAGTTGAGTAGGGAAGGAAGGATGGACAGACCAGACAGAGGGGGAGGAGGAATGAGAGGTGAAGGAATGAGTGGGCACGGCTTGGGGTATCTGGGGCAACGGTGTGTGTGTGTGTGTGTGTGTGTGTGTGTGTGTTTTTTTCCTGCTGAGTTATAGCCAAGGGTCAGTTTTTACTTTGCTGAATGGACAAAGGAAATAGCTTATGACCTGACAAGAGGAGTCTCTAAATCACTGCACTCTCCCTTTTCACACACTGAGCAGTTGTGGGGAGTTTATCACACAATGATACGGGTAGTGTGATGACCTTTTCGGACATATAGTCTGTCAGACTACTCTAATACTAAACATGTAATGAAATAAGAAAGGAATGAAACACTTGGCTGCGATGTCACCACTCTAAAGTTGGTTATTTGAGAAACTAGTAAGTCCTTTGTCCCAAAGTCCTTTCCATAGCGGAAAACTTAGTTACAGCTTTACCTCTGTCTGTACCAGTGGGGTGCTGACACTAGAGATTCCTTACAGAAAATCTCACCATTTCAATGTTTTTAAATAGGTTTTTAATCTGCTTATGTGCAGCACCCAGAACCTGCATCCAGAAATACCGTCAGATCTGCAGAAATGTATACAGGAAACCTTTTGACCAATCAGAATCGAGAACTCAGCAGCACCGTGTTATCCCACTGATCGAGCTATTAAAGAAAGCTAAAAACATTGTCTCTTACTCATGCTACCATGCCAGCCCCCATTCCCTTTTCTGCTCTCCCCCACCTTCATGCTTGGGTTTCAATTCTCCGTGGTAGCTTTAAGTGCTGGACCCAGATGAAGGGCAGAGAGAATAAAAGAGAGGAAGACAGGAACCGAGCGGAGGAAGAAAGGGAATCAGCCAGAGAGAGCCGACATCCTTTAGAGGACGTCAAACTCCTCAAAACAGCACCTCACCTCAAAGGAGACACAGTGAGACAAAGAGAGAGAATGAAGAGGGCACTTCACAGAACAAGAGAGTCATGTTTAAAAAACAAGTTGGGTGGAAGAGATTGACTTAGGGGAGGAAAGAAAAGCAAGAGCACAGACAATTCATAGCAAGTAAAGTGTGAACTTCCTGAACTGCCCAATTGCCTGAGGCAAAGGAAACCACAGGCCAGATAGTCAAGGACAAAAGAGGGAAATGACAAAAAAGACTCACTCAATCAGGAATTGCATATGATTCTTAAAAATGTAACCATATTGCAGCTTTTTCTAGTGCAGCGTTTGCAACCGTTCTATATTACTACATTTGCACATCCATATTGTAGCTGCTCTCTGAGGTCCTTCGAGTCCTTGAGGTCAGTCATGTCCAATGATAAAGTTCTGGGTGGTCAGAAAAGGACCAAACCATCTGCTCTCTTTCAGCATCAATGGAGGAGGTCATGTGTCCATTTTGCTCTGCTTTCCATATATATCACGCACACAGAATAGAGCAGAGGGAGAGAAATAGCGAGGGATGGAAATGAAGGCCAGTTAAAGAGACATAAAGACTGATTTAACTGCCGTATATTCTCTGCCTCCCCCCACATAAGGGTTCTATTCATGACATCTGACCTTTGACCTGTGACACCAGCTTTTGTCGAGCAGTCAGGTGCCGACTCGCCCTGCATTGGGATCAGATTCCAGCGTGACACACACACACAAATGCCAACAATGCATAGCTTTGCTATATATACATTTACTCTGTGTATATTGTCGTTTGTGGGTGCATTTTTCACATTTCACATTCTGTGTTGACAGAAATCAGCCTTAGGCATAATTTAACACTATCTCTTCCCATCACGATGGGCCTTTTTTCAAAAGAGTCAATCAGAAGACCGGCATCATCCATAAGCCGCAAGTGTGGACTTGTGAGCTTTTAGAACAAAGGCTCTGATTTAAGTGGCTCATCTTTGCTCTCATCCGGGTTCGGCTGCGCTCTCCAACTCTTTGTTGTGCGTCTCTAAACCCCCCTCCCTTCCCATCCACCCCATACTCCTCTGGGCCCCTTGAGGAGGATCTGAGGGCTTACTGAGAGGGATCAAACAGTGGCAAGACCGGAGCCTTTCAACTCTGCAGTGCAGCTGAGATTAGGGGAGAGACGTCTGGGGGGTTATAATAAAAGAGTTTGGGAGAGCCTACAGGGTAAAGCGCAAAGAAAGAAAGATGAACAGAGAACAAGAAACACGCCAGCTGTTGTTTTTATATTATACACCATTTTTTTGAAAGAACTTGCTGAGGACTTCATGGAACTACATGCCTAGCTGCCTGCTAGCAACCTATGACGCTGAGTACTTCAGTAACAAATGTAGAGGTTAGATAATTCTGGTGTAGTGCAAAATTATATATTTTTTGAGGTTGCAGGAGTAGCAACAGTTTGGGTTTGATGACTCTTAAGGTTCAATCTAGCACCCTTAAGGATTCTTTTTTTTCTCCCTCTGAGGCACAGGTGTCAAACGCAAGTCCTACAGACCCACTGCCTTGTTTCATTAGGCCCATCCAAACTCCCAAAAACAATACGGCCATGGTGCCTGTGTTCTGAATGCGCCACAGAAAAGTGCACGTGGACTCGCATCTGACAGGGCTGAAATGCTGGCGCAACCGACAAACGTTCAGCATATGGTCAGAAATCATGGCTTCAATAATGTCCCAATGATGCCACAAGCATCCGTGGCCAGCATTCAAGAGAGCAATAGTTAGCAGTGGTCTCTTGGTGGGAGGGATGAGGCTACTCCCTCTCCCCTGTCAATCAGAGTGACACTAGCCAATTGTGGGTGTGTGTTACACTGCCATGTGATGCAGCATGACACATGAAGGTTTGCTTCCTGTCTCTTGGAGGAAGCACATGTTTGCCCCACCCTGCCCGGTTGGTATCTGTTGTGTGATAGGGCAGAGTTAGCTAGTGGGAGGGCATTAGCAAAACCAGAGTGGGGAGAAAATTATTAGCCTAACATTATTGCTGAGATTGACACCCCTGTCATAAGGTAAGGTTTTATGTAGAACACTTTCCCAATTTGGTTTCCAAATAGAATCCCTTTAGGAAGCTAAGAACTCTTAACTATCCAAAGAACCCTAGAGGAACTCTTTTTTCAGAGTGTAGAACCTGCAGCTATATGCTAAATGTCCATAGACTCTGCTTGGGATACTATTCTATCCTGAACCACAGAGTTAACTTGCAATTTCTGGTGATGTGTTCAACTTCTGTTGGACAGATTCCTGAAGTCTTAGTCATTGCAGACGATTTCTCTTTGATAAGAGAAGGCACATGAAAAGATAAGCTCCTGACTTATGCTTAATACTGTGATTTGAGATGGCTTACACTTCAAAGGGGCAAAATGTGTGCTGAGATATATAATGATTCAGAAGAGTAGAGACAGGTGAAATTATTGGCAAAAGTGAGGGCAGTCGTGTAGGGGTATTGAGAGGAAAAGCCAGGGGATGCAGGGGTAAGAGATGGTGATAAGTTAGAGATTGTAGTGAGTGGTAGGTAAAAGTAGAAAAAAGGAGCAGTAGTGTAAACAGTACAGATAGAGTTGAAAGGAGGCATTGTATATATTAGTCTGAGGTAAAGTTTAATGGAGAGCAAATATTGGTGAACTGGGAGAGGAATTATGAGGTGGGGTAGGGTGAAAATGGATTGAAGCAGGTATATAAAGTTGGGTTAGAGTTAAATTTGAGTAGGGGAAGGTACGTGGCACGCCATACTTCTAATTTCCTCTTGAGAGTCTGGTACATTTCATCATTAAACATTAACTAAAGAAGTGACTAGTTTCATAGGATTGACCTTGCAAATGGCAAACTACATTAACTCACCATTAATTGTTTTAAACTCTCACATACCATTTAAAGATGCTGTGAACCTTCTCTGAGCCAGTGACTATATCTTGCTCCAAAAAGCTCACTGTGCCACAGTGTTGAAAAGTTTTAGTGTCCAGCGTGTTTACTCAAAAATATGGTTAGCCAGTCAGATTGCAACCTTGGAGATTTGGAAGCTTATGGCTAGCTAAGTGTACAATAGTTATCAGATGATCCATGAGCTATGGAGATTCTGAGGCTGAGGAGAGGGTGTAGATAATGTTGCATGGGTAGAAGAGTTAGTCGCAGGTCAGCTGTCAACAGTCAGGTAAAGCTGAGACTTGGGACAGCTGTATATGTCTGAGATATAAGTAAATTTGGATGGGGACATGTATAGTATATGAGTCTGAGATACAAGTAAAAGGTCAGATGGGGACAGGTTTGTAAGTCTGAGACATGTAAAATTTGATGGGGACAGGATCTAAGTCTGAAATAAAGGTGAAGTTGTATGGTTTATAAGTCTGAGAGAAGTAATTTTGGAGAGATGGAAGTACAGTCAGATGGAGACAGGTATATAAGTCTGAAATAGAGGTACATTCAGATGGACAAAGGTATATAAGTCTGAGACAGAGGTACAGTCAGATGGAGACAGGTATACAAGTTCGACACAGAGGTACAGTCAGATGGCGACAGGTATATAAGTCCAGGATAGAGGTACAGTCAGATAGAGACAGGTATATAAGTCTGAAATAGAGGTACATTCAAGTGGGGAAAGGTATACAAGTCTGAAATAGAAGTAATGTCAGTTGCAGACAGGTGTATAGGTCTGACATAGAAGTAAAGTCACATGGATGTGTATCTAAGGCTGGGAAACAGCTGAAGTTGGACGGGGCAGATAGATAAAACCGGTTTAGAGACAAAGTATGGAAGTATGGATAGAAGTAAAATTGGATGGGGTTAGGGTGGGGTAAAGTTGGACTGGACAGGTATGTCAAGGTGAGAAGTAGTTAAGTCTGGATGGGAGCAGACAGATAAGGTTGCAAAGATAAAGTTGAATGGGATCATATATTTAAAGTTCAGGAAGAGCTATGGTTGGATGGGGCAGATATGTAAGGCTGAGATAATAGTAAAACTGAATGGGGCAAGAGGTTGGGGTAGAGCTAAAGCTGCATGGAGGAAAGATCTGAAAGAGTGGGGTATGCATAAAGTTGTGGTAAAAGGAATGTTTGATGGGGCAAGAGATAAAGGGGGTAAAGATAAAGTTTCATGGGCAGGGGTACGAGTACAGGTTAGAGAGGAGCAGGTGGAGTAGGATGACTCAGAGATATAAGTAGGTATGCAGTAGGGAGCAGTTAAAGTTGGACTAGGGCAGGTTGGTGTGGATAGTTTAGGGGGGTTGGGGTAGGAGTTGCAGATGGGCCTGGGTCTATTCATTCTCCTAAAAGTTTCTTTACAATAGATTTATTTTCCCACAAGTTTTCTCTACATGGTCATGGTCAGCTTTCGTTGTTACAAGTCTCTCTCCAATGTCACTTTATTTATTTTGGAACTCTTATTGATGAATCCCATCTACAGAAGACAGCACTACTGCAGAAACATTCCTTTGTGACCAGACCCTCAGCCATATAAACTAAAGAATTTGTGAAAGCTCTTAGCCCCCCAAGTGTGTGTGTGTGGGTGTGTGTGTCTGCATGTCTGTGTGTGTTGGTGGGTGGTCCAGCCAAGGCCCTCTCTTTGGTTTTGTCTGGCCTCAGCTGCTCTCTTGCTCGCCGCTAGTTTTAGTCGTCATCAGGGAACTGCAGTCGCTATAACAGCCACTTCAGATTTTATCGTGTAAAGTAAAAGGGTCCCTGGTGTAAAAGCTTGGCAAGCTCCAAAGACGTCTATAAGCATGGCTCCTGCCTGAAAACGCTGAGCACATCACAGCAGGAGACGAGGCTGACGCTGCTTTAGAGAGCTGTCTCCACAAATCTCATGGCTCAGAAAGAGAGATAAATGCTGGATAATGATGATGATGATAATGATGATGATTAGAAGATGGAAGGGATGCAGAGTTCAGAGTTTGTACTAATGTAGATGTTCTCTACCTGTACCTTTCATTTTATTTCCTTGAGTCCACCAACACAAGCATATTTATCATCCAATAAAAACAAATTAATTTAAAGCAAAAGCTTTAAATTAGGTATGTCAGCTGTTTAGCAGGTTCTTGCCATATTTGAGACCACA
Source organism: Pangasius larnaudii (assembly GCA_037576815.1). Classification (NCBI taxonomy): domain Eukaryota; kingdom Metazoa; phylum Chordata; class Actinopteri; order Siluriformes; family Pangasiidae; genus Pangasius; species Pangasius larnaudii. The sequence goes on from CM074940.1 coordinate 14,842,499, forward strand.
ACCTTAGCTAACCTGAGATCGATAAAAATAAATGAAATAAAGTCCCAATAACGTTTTCTCAATCCATTTCCTTTTTTGTCACAGAAAATCCTCCATACAATGCCTTCATTAGCTTGTTCTGGGTCACTGTGGTGGATCTGTGAGATTGGCCCCAGGCTTGGGCTGGTACGGCTGTCTCCTGCATATACAGCTCTGTATTAAAGGCTTACATTTTATGGTCTGCCATTAACTTGGAGGTCACCCTTTTCTCAAATACCTAGCCTTGGCAGCTAATCCTGCTCACCTGTGCTTCTGAGATTGTCCGAGCACCTGCAACCCAGAATAGAGAAGAGGGCCTCTGTTCAAACGTGTATAATGCTACTGACTAAAGTCCTTTCTCCTTTCAGCCGAAAGTGTTTGTTCGCTATCAAGAACCTGTATTGTTTCGTTCTTAGATATCATTACATCATTAGGATAATATTTGCTGAAAGCTGTAGCAACGATAACATGTAATGCATTATGCATTTTATTAATGGAGTCCATATCTGGTGTGAAGTGTTAACACATAAAAACAAGTTATACTGTATGTTAGAAGCAGACGTGTGAACATTTATGGGAAGTATACAGCACACGGTAATCACACTTTTTAAATGTCTACACCTGTATGCTATTATACACCTGGAACATGTATGCAATTAACCAAAAACCCAACCAGGGCAGTGCATGAAATCACAGAGATACAGGTCAAGAGCTTCAGTTAATGTTCACATCAAACATCAGAATGGAGGAAAAAGGTGATATCAGTGACTTTATCTCTGGCGTGGGTGTTTGGTGCCAGTTTGAGTATTTCAGAAA
>CM074940.1:14848808-14861976 GCA_037576815.1 Pangasius larnaudii
ACTTATAAGCAACAAATTTCAGAAATGAGTGCAAATAATCAAACAGAACTGTACTTACAGTTTATTTACAATATTTGTAAATGATCATACTGCAGCCTCCAAGTGATCCCAGCTGACACCGGTATGTTTAAGTTTGACATGTATGTCACGTTCAAACCGCACTTGCCCACTCTTCCAGTGAAGCCATGCATCCAGGCGCGACTCAAAATGGCGTGTTAAAGGCCTGTCATCCAATCTGTCCAACCTGTTCTTAATCTTTCATCTCACGGAAACAGTGAGCACATGAACATCTAACAGACACTGATTGATGCACTGGCTTCAATAGCTGTGTATTAGCTCTGTGTCAGGAGATTTTCACTGTGCTGTTTCCCAGAAACAGGTTGAGTTTAATCGCTGAAGTACAGAATTCCACCAAGATTGATGGGAAATTTTAAGGGAAGCCAGGCTTCCTGTGTAGTCTTAAAGCCTGTGCATAACGGTGAAACATGACACAACATTATCGGCTAATGTTGTTTTCTCACACCCATGCAGGCATAGTGATGTAGACAAAAATCAGAACATGGTTAAAGATGGACAAAAGTCATTGACGTCTGACTATTTTTGACACCCTGCCTAATTCACTGCATAACATTCGTGGGAGGAAACTGGAGAACCCCCACAAGAGAAAACCCACAAAGAGAACATGTGTTAAATCCACACAGACAGTAACCTGAGCTCAGGTTCGAACCGAGGACTCTGAAGCTGTGAGGCGGCACCTACTGCACCACCCGTGGTCACCCAAATGTGACCAATTTAAAAAAGCTTTACCCTGTTCACATTTACTTTTTCTTGGAAAGTTAGATGACTGTCGCCAGTCAAAGCTGCTCAGCTGAAGAAAAAAAAAGGTGCAAACCTCCAAAAATAAAAAAAAAAATAAGCGCTGAAAGTGTAAACAAGCACTGAGGTAAGCGAGTACATTCCAATAAAGATGAAGGTGGAACAACTTTCTTTTACTACCCTGAGAGCTATTCCGAGGAATACTAAAACTCACTTGGAAACAGGCCAGATTTCTTTTTCTGGTGACCACCGAACACTCAATACTTGTGTTTTTCTCTTCACATGCAGCAGATCAAATATTTAAATGCTACAGCCCTTTTATCCGTTTGGTTGGAAACTCAGTTATTTGGAATAGAGTTACATTTTTCTGTACTGAACAATAATTTGTTTGTGTCTTCGCATGAAGTATCACTACAGAGCAGAAAAAGAGCCACATAGTAAATGCCTACTGTTTTACCTTCATTTAGAAAACGTACAGAAACGCCTGCTATCCTACACAAGCCACACCCCCTTTCCCGGGAAACAGAACTGGTATAATAACAGAAGTCCTTTTCATGTTGCAACATTATATTTGCGATAACACTTGCCTGTCACATGTTCAGCAGTTATTCAGATTTTCCAGATTTCCCTATTTCTATATATATATATATATATATATATATATATATATATATATATATATATATCTATACATTGATGCTAGCTGTACTGAGTAGACCTCTACTAGAGAAACGTCTGTCACCAAACTTTATTTATACCAAAATGTTGCTGAACTCCTGAATCTGATTGGTCTGAACGTGTTGATTAATTTTCGATAACAGCATCACTGACACTCGTTCTGGATGCAAGGCAAACCAGAGGATTATATTAATGGGTTACTAGTAATGCCTTACACAGGGACTTGAGTGGCGGACGCGCCACACAATACAAACCTAACGATAAATGAATTTTAAAAACATCCTATTATTTAACAAAGAAAAAAAGAAATAATTGTCGATATGGTGACGGTTGTTTGGCGTAAAGGAGATGTTTACTCAGCGTTTATGGAAGGAGTCTCCAGTGTCAGTGCTGTGTAACAGACAACAAGTATTCCTCTAACTTTAGTGGAACTTGTTTCCTGGACATTCCACAACAGCAAATGTAACTATAAATAGATAAAAACATACAGTGTATCGTTTGTGTAAATGTAAAAGGTTTTATATTAGTGTAGGAGACGCTAAAGTATCAGTCCAGCTCTTGTACTTTGGTCAGGTTATAGTCTCATGTAATAAACCCTTCAGTGAAGAGGCTTCACAGGCTGTGAAGAGCAGCTGCAGAAATTATGAGCGATTAAGGGTCACCCTCTGTTAAATATTAGATTGACGAGCTTATTACAGTTAGTTATATTTGCATTAACTGGGCATACAGCATATCATTTTGTGAAACTTGGAAGCATGAGCTGAGAGAAAACAAGTGGCCGGGCTATGTCCTGATTCATACACTACTGAAGTACAGGATGTGGTTTGAGGCTGTGTGTGTTGGTAGTGTGTGTTGAAATTATTTTTGGATAAGATACACTTCCATGACTCCAGAGCAAAGCTAAAAAAAAAAAAAAAAAAAAAAAAAGCAAAAACAGGACCCCACATGTCCGGGTTGATTGATTTCTTTTTAGGCAAATTTGAAAATTTGTATTTATTTTCTAATATGCACAACAACACTACATAAAAAAAAATATTTTGTATTTTATTATACAATGTTATTAAAAGAAAAAAAAATCATGTTAGAATTAAAATATTTTTCACTGTAAAGAGAAAGACTTTTACAAAACAGTTTTTTTTTCTTTTTAGGATAAAATCTAACGTAAAGCCAAAAATAAGCACCATTTTTGGAAAATTTCATCTGTAAAATGCTTCTAATTAGAAGCAGTATTATACAATTTCATGGTTTCATGGATTTTTGGTTCTGAATACGGATTTAAAAAGATTGACGGAAAAAAACAGTTGTAAAAATCTAATGTAGTTTATGTAGTTTTACGGTTTGTGCCAAGTGGGCGGAGCTTAAAACCTTGCAAGTGGACCGAGTCAGTGAAATAAACGTTTCTGCTGAGTATTGCTATTTTTATTACTGCAGCATAAGAGATGGCATTTCTTTATTGATTAAGCAAACAGTCCATTATGCAGCTTTTCTTGCTGCACTACTTGAGCTTATATTTCTCAGAGATATATATATATATATATATGTCACCATTTCACTCCAAAGTTGATTATTGTTCATTGACAGCATGCCCCAAAGTATTTTATTCCTCTTATACCACAGCAATTTGCCAAAATCTATTAATTCAAGAAAGACACATCAGACCTTTTAGTTTCTTTTTAGTTATATTTAATGTTATCGCTTGTTATCACTTTCAGACAACTTCATTCTTTAATATATTAGAAAAATACACATTAGCCAGCACAAAGAGTTTACATTAACAAATTGTGTGATTACATTAAAAAACCATTATTTCTGATGATTTTTTTTTTGAGCTTCACAACAGTTCGCACTTCATTACGCAGAATTCGTTTACGGACTCCTCCTTAACCGAAGCTCTCTGCTCGCCAGGATTTTGATAAACAAATGCTGGGTAACAGAAATAGCTCTCTGGATGCCTCTTTCTCTTCTCATTCCTCCTCCCTCTCTTTCTCTCTCTCTCTCTCTCTCTGTGTGTGTGTGTGTCTCTCTCACTGACTCGCTCTCTTCCTGAGAGGAGTGGAGAGCTTCTGTGCATCCGCACTCTAACAGCTCAAAGGTCTCTCACCTAGAAACAGCGGATAACAGTGAGATGGGCAGACTGGAGTTTAGGTAATAAGTAATGGCTGCGTTTGAGACACGACCGTGTAGAGCCCCCAACCTGCAGCACCCTTCAGGAGAACATCTTTTTTAGTCTGTTGAAAAATCCGCCCTCCTCCTTCTCCGGCTGCTCCTCGTCACTCCTCGGTTCCTCTCTGGATTCCTTCGCTGTGTGCTGGGAGCCTGCCACACACACATACACACACACACACACACACACACACACACACACACACGTTTGTCCATCTCTGTGTCTTTTCTTCTCTCCCACACATTCAGCATACTGTATGTCTGTGTAACATCACTGAAGAACTTGATGCGGCTTAATATTTACAGAATGCGGGTTGATATTTACAGAAAAGACTTTGCTTGAGATGGACTTCCATTATTAGTTAGCTACAAAGATCGAGGCTAAAAGCAAAGAAGCCAATCTCTCAGCCAATCAAGTATATTTGAGCAAATATACTTGCATGCAATTCCTGTACCCTGTCTGTAAAGGAAAGTTGCCGTACCCGGTGCTGATCGGGTCACTCCGTTCACGGATCCCTCTACGTCCGTCTCCTCTTCAGCGTAGCTCAGGATCAGATCCCGCTGCCTCCGCGTCAGCTTCCTTCCAGGGAAACCCATGAAAAACAGAAAACCCGCTCTGTTTTAGTTTTTAAGCGTTCAGAAGCAAACTTTAAAAAAAAACAAAAAAACTAATACACATTCACACTTTTTGGATGGCACACATTTAGGCTGGATGTGATTGTGAATTTGATCGTGTGTGTGTGTGTATATATATATATATATATATATAGAGAGAGAGAGAGAGAGAGATAGATAAAGATAGAAGTGTCTTACTTGGGCACTTTGATCTTGATGTGGACGTAGTGGTCTCCGTAGCCGTACCCATTCACGCGGGCGATTCCTTTACCCCCGAGACGGATCTTCTGGTCTGTCTGAATCCCGGGAGGGATCTGGAGGGAGGGAGGGGGGACGTGAGTGTGATGCTTAATGCAGCAATAACCTCCAAACCTCCTCCACTGCCTTTTGAGAATCCCAGCCCCTCCAAAAGTGCCTGCTCAGATCAGATGTAATTTTTGGATAAAAACTTTGGATGTGAAAAAAAATAAAGTATTTTTCCTCCCAGAATGGCTTGAGCCACGGAGATCATCACATCGGAGTGGATGTAATACATACATTTACCTGTACTAGACTCTTATCTGGCTTTTTAACTCAATACTACCCTCTAGTGGCCATACAGGTCACTGCATCTAGACAGATACAGGAAGTAGAACACTAGAGCCAGGTGTGTGTCATACTGTGTGTTTCCGTGTGTATTTATACTAATTGTGGAGCAGGCAACGAATTGAAGGAAGATTCTGTCTAATAATGAAATGTACACGTTACTCGAAACTGAAGCGTCTTGACTAGGAACCCTGTAAATTTCATTACGCAACACAGTGGACTATTTGTGCTACAAGAATAAGGCGTGTGCCGAGACGGAGCACGTCTCACCGCGATGTCGACCGTCCCGTATAGGCCCTGGGCTCGAGCCGTTCCTCCCAGAATGGCTTGAGCCACGGAGATCATCACATCGGAGTGGATGTCAGGCCCGTTACGCCGAAACACCGGACTCCTCTGGACCTGAGACACAAATACCAACAAAGCGAGCACAAATATTAAACCCCGTGACACGGCTCCTACTCTGATCTAACCGTACTTGGGTCTTGGAATCAACAATCTTCATGCAATGTGATGCTGAAAACATTACCATACCCCAGTGTAGGGTCATAGAAATATAAGATTACTATGTTTTACTGACTGAGGAAACGGTTAGCAGCCATACAGAAGGTGAACTCACTCTGAATGCGATGTAGATCTGCTTACTTCCTAAAGACATCCTCACCGTCTGGCCGTCCTCCACTCCTGAGAAAAAAAAAAAAAAAAAAAAACACACATACACTCAGTTAAATTTACACAATTCTTTATTTAACATTTATGGAAGGAGTCTCCGGTGTCAGGACGGTTTTCATGACAGACGACGCTGCGGTTTCTCACCAACACGACAAAGCTGCGCTTTGGTCTCGTTAACTTCACTGGATGACGGAAAGGCTGTTTATAGCTGCTGTAACGTAAGTGATAACAGGACCTGACTTGTTTCGCGGACGTTGCACCACATCAGATGTGACTATAAACTGATAAAAAGTACAATGTGGTGTTCTTTAATAAAGCACATCATGTAGTCTTGCCGTATTTACTGTGTAAGAGGAAGAAAACACTTCATGTAGTTATAGAATCCACTTCGGGATGGACTGTAACTCTGCTTGGGATCAAGCCGCATCACAGCAGGCAGCCATTGATTATATTCCTTAGATGTTGCCTCAGAATTTTCTTAGCTACATAATTTCCACCTTTCTTGGTATTATGTGAGGAATCACAGTGTAGCTCCTGCTAATGTTCATGCTATCTGTGTCAGTGTAACATTGTACGCTTCTCAGTGTTTAAATACGTTCCAATACTTAAATCCTTTTATTCAAATTTGAAAGATGTGGATGTAAAATAAATGGCTCATTAGGAAGTAAACAGACCTGCAGGTACAGGCACCATGAGGCTCTTTTTCTGTTTGGTGTTGCCTGTTCCTCTGCACATCACACAGGGTGTGATGATGATTGAGCCCCGCCCACCGCAGCGCCGACACGTGGAGCGCATCATGAACGGGCCCGTGTTCACCGACTCCTACACGCACACGCAGACACACAGTATTAAGTTTATGTCAAATATTAACACCGATATTCAAATCTGTTTAAATCTCCAATGGAGACGGTTGCTACGGTGCTCTCACCATGCCGGTGCCGTTGCAGTAGTGGCAGTGTGTGACTTTGGTGCCCGGCTCATAACCTTTGCCATGGCAACGTGGACAGTCGTCCTCGATGTTCACTGTGATCTCCTTGTTCACGCCTTTGGCTGCCTGGGTGAACGTCAGCTCCATGACGTACTACACACACACACACACACACACACACACACACACACACACACACACACACACCATATAGAGAATGCCAAGTTACATAACTACACTAAAATACTAAATCATTATACACTAACCATCCAAATAAATATCGCAGTTTCTGATATATCATCAGAAGGGTTGGGTCAGTTTTAGGGTTCTGAAAAATGATTTCTCTCTTCACAGTTTTCAAAATTGAAATACAATTTCCTCTGAACTTTCAGCAGAGAAAAATACGGAACAGACATGAGGTTTCGGGTGCTGTAGCTGACCTGGAGTGGCTGTTCGAAAATGGAGCTGAAGTCTCCGAACCCTTGCGCTCCGGCGAATTCCCCGAAGATCTTCCTGAAAAGCTCCTCTGGGTCCACGGTGGTTCCGCCCCGCCAGTACTGCTGCCCCGCCCCACTTGCGCTCGGCCCCGCCGAACCGTACGTATCGTACTGCTTTCTTTTTACTTCGTCACTCAGAACCTGCTCACACACACACAAAATAAAGCAGCACATGTTAATGTACATGGTAACTAAATTACCAAATATATAATATACTTGGGGGGGGGGTGACTAAACACACTTTTCCTTGAACCTGACCTCGTATGCTTCTGCTAGCTTGGCGAACTTCTCTTTAGCCTGCGGGTCATCTGGGTTTGTATCGGGATGGTATTTCTTCGCCAACTGCAGGAAAACAAACATCGTTATTGCATCACTGTAACTACATGATTGACGTAACAAAGGTAATATGTTCAAGGTTCCCAGCTCTAGATCACAGTTTTGTGTTGTCCCTGTCCACATTCACTGCATGAAGCTTTCGGTATTTATGCTGTGTTCTACGAAGGCTGGTAACTCAGAATTTCTGACAAAAACCAAGAACGTCACCTCAACTTGGAATTCCTGCTCGGATTACCCCCCAACCCCCCATTCTGTAGCTCAAACAAAGGGTAGAAAATGACATCAATGAAAATGACATCCATCCAAGTAACTGCTACCAGAAACAAACGCTTCTTTCACAACTCCATGTCCTTTCCCCTTCGGTTAATTGGCTTTTCCACCACGTCGATTTTTAAAATGAAGAAAAGTGTAGCTTTCACATAGTAGCCAAGGGCTCAAAAATTGTAAACGCTATGCTAAACTGTAAATGTTGGCCAGATGATATTGACCTTGGCTGAATTTTATCAGCAATGTTGTATTGTTTGGAATCCAAGAAGAAGCGAGTAGTCACTAATCTCTATCATGTGTTCTGGAGGAGGAAAAACATCCTATTTTAATGCTGAAATGCACTGCTCACCTGATAGTACGCTTTCTTGATCTCTTTCTGTGTGGCGGTGCGTGGGATTCCCAGCACGCTGTACAAATCCTGCTGCTCATGACACACCGAGCTGCTATGGAAGGCGTGTGAGCTGAAAATACAGAAGCTCTTAAACCCTATAACACACACACACACACACACACACACAAATAAAAAAAAAGTCAGTTGGTGATAATAGAATCTGATATCCAAAAAGCAATTCATTAAAAAAAAAAAAAACATTATTACCATACACAGTGGCTTGCATAAGTATTCATCCCCCCCTTGAAATTTTCTGCATTTCACATAATTTAAGTTGATGTAACTGTGATCTTATGTCATGAATCTAGACAAACGCCAAGAACCTGAACATTGTTCAGTGTCCATGCAATCTGACAGATCTTCAGCAATTTTCCCAGGAAGAATGGGCAAAAATATCAGGATCCAGATGACCGGCATATTCCAGAAGATGTGCAGCTGCAATCACAGCCGTATAGTGTGCTGTTGCTTACTGACCTGGGGGGTGAATACTTATGTTCACATGTTAAATATAATGGTGGTTGAGTCCACATCACTTTCAGGTTGTAAAAGGACAAAATGTAGGAAAGTTCAAGGGGGTGGATACTTATGCAAGGCACTGCATAATTTCAAATTGCAATACAATATCAGGAAGATAAACTTGACAAAGCAATTGAAGACAAATGATAAATTGTGGATTGAGTGCTTCTTCACTGTTCATGTGTATTAACGTGAATTTAAACACTTTATAAACCTCAGGCCAGCCACTAGCCTTGAATTTGCAATCCCATAAGTCCCTTGCATCATCCCTTCTTTCCAGACCCAAGAGAAAACCTTTTAAGAAACTATTCCTTCGTAAAAACATTTTAAAAAGCTTTTCTTTCTATCTAAAACTTCATGACGTCAGAAACACGCAACAACAAAAAAAACACGACTCATTTGACAGTTGCACTAATACTGTCTAAATCCCAAATTGCTCCGGGTTCAAAATATAGTGCACTAGGGTAGGGAGCGAAACGCCATTATTTCCTACAACACGAAGTGCACCTACGTAGTACGTGTTAATCCGTTTGGCATTCAGCCTGCACTTAACGCCTTACCTGCACGCCACCTCAATGTCACACTGTTTTCTTCTCTCCTTCGACTCGTATCCAGTCCAGAAATATAAAAACGACACCACGTTAAAGTCGAACCGGGGACATTTTCATATCTACAGGAGTTGACGGGTGTCCAAGACGTGTTGAGACGAGGTAAAGCTTTAGACACGCAGCGCACAGAACGACAGACTGTGGAGGCGGCCATGTTTTTAATCTTTAACCGTGCCGGCTCTCCACTGCGCATGCGCGAGAAGAGAACTTCACTTTGGGTTATATGGCCGCAAGATGGCGGTGTGCGCGCGCACAATACTTCCGAGTTAGAATCTGTTAGAAGCAAATGTTTGTCACCTGACTTAAAGATACATGTTATAGATACTTTAAGAACAAAATACAGTGTAACCCTATTTTTTAAAAAATGTTTAAAATACATAAAATACAATAATGTTTCCCAGCCAATCAGGGGCTTGTTACAATTCCTATTAGACAGCCCCTGTTCACTATATAGTGCACTATTTTGGGTAGTTTTGCCATTTTATACATGTCTGAAAGCATGGAGTGGCCCTGAGCCTTGAAATTATGACATATGTACTATATTGTGCACAGTTTTTGGGCCCTGCCATTTTGTACTAGTGTGTAGTGATGCTAATGCTCTAATGTTCCCAGAACATTATGGAATTTATTTTTTTTTGGTAAACAAATCTCTTCCAATTCCCATTTGATTTTCCAGAGAATGTTCTGGTACCTTGTAAATTATTAGAGGAACATTCTCTGAACCATCCCAATAAAAAAAACCTGTTAACCTGGCTGGTTGGCACATTCTCGCTTGTTCTCTATAAAAAAAAAACAACAACACACAATTAAGATTGAAAATTCGGTTGTCATATAACTATACGAGACCACTATGTTTTAAAGTTCCCAGAATGCCCCATGCAGAGAACTGAGTTTGTTAACCAAAGTAGAAGCTCCTAGAAATACCCAAATGCTAACATTATGGAAATGACCTTTGTTTGCTGGCAAAGTATCAAGTCAACTCTTTTGATTGTGGTTTGAGTCAAAGTGCTGCAATATTCAGTGTACAAATGTACACCAGGCGACACTACATACCCATAATACAGTGCGTTGGTGTGATTTGCACACATCTTAACTGAAAAGACAGCAAGCTATGTGCCATTGCTCTTCTCCTCAGAATTCTTATGAATATATGGGCAGATTCATTATTTTGGGAAACCATTACCATAGTCAGATTTTATAGCTTACAGTTGGCTCAAAGACTTTATTGTTTTTTTTTTTTTTAGTTTGAAACAGGACAAATATTTCATTTCGGTTTACTTCACTTAAATTTACTTCCCTATAGCACTGTTCTATGTAGTAAGGCACTTTACAGTTTGAAGGGGACAGCCAGAAGCCGTTCTGGATCCAATGCAACCCTGACCAGGATGCAATTGGTGGCATCTTCTAGTGTGAAACCAAGTTGAACCACCAAACTGCTCCCATGCCAACTGTGGAGGAAGTCTGATATTCGAGAACAATTTGTGTTGAATTTCACAAGAAGGAAGCTAATCGACAACTGTTAAACCAGGCCGTTGTTGGCTCATACACCGACATTCTTACGAATTTGCAGATCGCTGTGATGGACCAAGCTGTGCTGGTTGTTTTCTTTATGCTGTTGTTGTTGTTCTTCTTCTTTCGGCTTCTCCTGTTAGGGTTGCCAGAGCGGATCACCTTCCATTGTCCGAATATTTATTTGGCACAGGTTTTACACCGGATGCCCTTCCTGATGCAACCCTCCCTATTTATCCGGGCTTGGGACTGGCACTGAGAGTGCACCAGCCTGAGTTCAAGAGTCCCATTACTGCCGACTACCTGGTCGTCTTCATTTCATGTACTTCTTTAATGTGATCTCACATTAAATTTGCGAGAATGCTAGAAAACGAGGTGTAGCTATGACCGCTAAACCCCGCCCCTCAACTTATGCTTTAAAAAATAATCATTATGTGAAAACGTGAGACGATATTGCTCTTTCTCCAGGCCACATTTGTCAGTCTTTTCCTCAAGTTGCGAATGCGTGTGAATGTTGTTGGATATAGCATATTTTGGATCGCTTTCTCATTAATATGGAATGTTAATTCAATTTGTGTGTGTAATTGAAACAAATAAGAGATTTAAACTTGACAGCATAAACCTATCTAGGTTCACATTAATGACCCTTCGTATGTAAATTTTACACAAACTCAGGAGCTCTTGTAGAATTATGATAGTTTTTTTCAGAACTGGATTTTGAAGAACACAGCGGGGATTTTTTTTTCTTTTAAATAAATGCTCCTGAGAATGATTTTACGAATAACTTTGTTCATATCCAGTTTGATAAATGAGACCCTCTGTCTCTTCTCCAGTTGGCCCTCTGAGACTGTCTGAGACTGTTCGGTTCAGACTGTGGACTCAAACCCGGGGCTTTCCAGTCCGCTGAGGTCTGAGGAGGTGCTGTTTTTCTAAAATCAGATTCAGGACTTTCCCAGAGTATTTCCCACTACTTTCCATCTCCAGTCACTTTGTGTTTCCCCTGCAGCAGGAGGTCAGCCGGAGCCTCGTGTCAGTCGGCCATTTCTGTGGGCTGCGGCGCTCTGGGCGTCTCTGTGACCTGATTCGTGAGGCCATAATAAGTGTGGCCGAATGTCATGATGGGCCTGGTTTCTGGTTGTATGCAGTAAAAGTGTGTGTGGTGAGTTTAACAGCTTTCCGCAGTGAAGAATACGGCCTTCACAGCATGTACGAATTAAGGAGGTGTGTGTGCGTGCTGAAAAAGTCACTTTCTGTCTATGCACTCTTCTACCTTTCAGTTTGATCAGGTTGTATAAAGGAGAAAAAAAAGAGACACTGGTCAGGGAATGACTGTTTATAGCTGCTATAATATGATATATAACAGAAAACAACATTGAATGTAATTATAAACTGATTAAAAAAGTATGACTCAGCTAGGGGGGTGTGGCCAATATTTTAAAGGTAGAACTTTTACAGTGCAACTGATTTAGATTTCAGTAGATACTCGAATAATAGAGTCTCATACCTACGCATTATCGTTTTGAGAGTCGATTGAGTGAGGATTTAGACATGCCGTGCCAAAATAAGGGCGAAAAACACACCAAACATGTTGGAGCTGATCGACTCCGTTTGTGTGTAAACGTTTTATCCAGACTTCTCTTTTAATCCGAAGTGATTGCCAGGTGGCTAAAGCGATTTGAGGAAGCGAAAAATGATCCGTCTCCTACGTTGTGTGTGTACGAGCTGCTCTGTGCCCTTTGACCTTTAATTAAACTAGAGTATAATGGAAAACCTCATTAAAGCTCAGAGAGGCCTCTTTGGTTATACAGCTGCTGCAGTGTGTGTTAATACCAAAGGTGAATGAACATGCCATTATTTCAGTGGTGGAAATGGTGTGTGTGTGTGTGTGTGTGTGTGTGTGTGTGTGTGTGTGTGTGTGTGTGTGTGTGATGAAGGAGTTGAAAGAGTGTTTGCACACAGTGCTATTGTGACTGGGCTTTGTTTGACTCTGAGTTGGTTTACTCAGTTTCATCAATGTCTGTCTGCTTTTCTGTTTCTCTTTGGTCTACTCTGTGTGTGTGTGTGTGTGTGTGTGTGTGTGTGTGTGTGTGTGTGTGTGTGTGTGCGCGTTTGTGGTGCCAGTTTCAGGAAGTTGCTGTGTGCTTTGGACATATTTGAACTAGGGCTGTGAAATTCCTTTTTTTTAAAAAATGGAATTCAAATGTGAATATACCACAGCAATTTGTCAACACCGTTTCTTTTTATATTAAAGAACACAACACAGTACTTTTTATCCATTTATGGTTACGTTTAATGTTGTGGAACATCCACAAAAAAAAATTAGTTCCTGTAATCACTTACACTATAGCAGGTATAAATAGTCCTTCCCTCACCAGCCTCTCCTCGAGGTTAATGAGATAAAAATCAAATAAAACACACACACACACACACACACACACACAAATGCGAAAAAAAAAAGACTTTCCCCTGGCAGGAAACTTACTGACACCAGAGACTCCTTCTATAAATGGGAAATAAACATCTCCTTACTGAAAACCTCACCATATCATATAATATTATACAATGTACTTTGTTTAATAACAGCATATTT
>CM074940.1:14862076-14878054 GCA_037576815.1 Pangasius larnaudii
AGGTAAAGGAACTGATTTATAGCTATTGGCGGTGCTGTGGATTGAGCTGAGGAACATCTCGGAGATTTTGGCATACGCTCAATTCAATTTTATTTATAAAGAGCTTTTAACACTGGACCTTGTCACAAAGCAGCTTTACAGAAATCCGGATATGAATTTAGATTTAGATCCCTAATGAGCAATCCAGAGGTGATAGTAGCAAGGAAAAAATTCCCTGAGACAATATGGAAGAAACTTTGAACCCATCCTGAAGGAATTCTGACCAATCCGTCCCACTCTGTGAAGCAACCCATAATGTTTTCTATTGAACGTAGCTGGTTCTGTTCCAAAATATGAACAAATTAGTATTTCAGGCTATTCTGATCAGGATACGCAATTAGCAAAGACACACGAATGAACGCGTGTGAACAATCTGGCAAGTACACTGTTTTAGAGTTTTGATTTGTGTTAATGTATAATGTTAATCCCACTGATTGTGTGTGTGTGTGTGTGTGTGTGTGTCATTCCTGTCCCATTTCAAGTTCATGTGCACCAACAAAAGAACATAATGCACTTAGACAAATTGAGCAATGATTAAACATCCACCTAAACTCACGTTCCAGACAAATTCAATGGAAAAAGTAGAAGAGAGGCGTTTTTTTTTTTTTTTTTTTTTTTTTTCTTCCACTGCTGGGTGGAGTGCATGGTTGGATTTGATTTATTAACAATCACCAGTGTCTTTTTTTTTCTCTTTCTTTTCTCATTCCCGAGTAGACCCATGGCGTCTGTCTTGAACGGATTGGATCAGGCCCAGGTGTGTGTTGGGTCAAGTTCTGGCGGAGTGTGTGATTGCAAACCACGACTGAAGCCCACCGAACGTCGGCTCACACGCCTCGGAGCGCTCCAACATTGCTCCTTCTGTTAAGTGCTCCGTTTTTGTGGCAGGATTACAAAATATGGAAAGATATTTGAACACATTAACCTGCGAAATTCGAATTAAACCTTTTGGCAAAGCGGTAGACCTGCAGATCTGATCTCCAGATGCATTACGAATCATTTTATTGGACTTCTTTTTTGAGAACAACGCTAATCTGCCAGGAGGGAAGGAAAAAAAAAGGGAAGAATGCTTCGTAAAATCAAAACCAATAGGATTCTGGATAGCATGACATGGCCTTTGTAGGCCTGTTATTTGGACTCAATGAAAACGTGTAATTACGTTCAGACGCAGCCGCGCAGGGGTCAAAGCCAGGACCGTAATTACACCGAGGGTAAAATTAGCTGCTCTTTGTGCCGCCTGGTTAGTCTCAGTTTAAGGTGACATGCGGTAAATCATCCCGTGTGAACCTTTGGTAGTTTTTCCTCATTCTCTCAGGCTTTTCAGAGCATGCTTTGAAAGCTCGTGAATATAGATATTTCTCCTGAATTATTTGTGTTGATGGCGGTATTAGCAGGAAAGTTGTAGCTTAGGAAATCTGTACCGAAGAGGAGGTGAGAGAGCTGGACAGACTAGAGGACTAAAGCTCTGCTGCATCACTCACTTGACGAGCAGATGAAGGGAGAGCTAAATCCCACTGCACCGCTATCAGCAGCTAGAACAGCATTGTGGATGGTAGCGGCTCATGATGTCATCATAACTTTTCCCACGTAAAGGCCAAACGGTACGGAGCTCTAAATCTTCTCCGAAATGCAAAGGCAGCACTGAGAAAACGCAGAGCAAGATTTCACTCTTTACTGCATCCTGATCCCAGGTCTATTTGTTACAGAATCCCTTAAATCCCAGTAGAGGAATGAAGCACAAACCACAAAGCAGTGCCATACCCACTATCCTGAGCAGCATCTGATACTTTAATACCTGTTTACGCAGCTTTAGTTTGCCTGTGAGAGAATGCTCTGAATGGCGTGGTGTGTGAATACCCAGCTGGCGTGTGAGTTCTCAAGCAGAAAGAGAGAGTGGAGGTCATGGAAGAAGGTTCTCAGGATAAAAAAAAGATCTGTTTTGCTAGTGCTAATGTTTAAAGCCCAGAACAATATGTGTTTTACATACAAAAAGGATTGTAAAGACTGTAATCTGTATTAAATTATACTATCCACCTCATCGAGCACGTCTACTGAGAAGACGTGCTGGGAATAAGATCAACTGTTATAAAAATGTATAAAAAAAAAAAAGATTAAAAATGGTTAATGCCAGCAATTTAACCAAACGGGAATTATAGCATGCATAGCCACATTCTTGTCACTTGTAGTATGCAGATGGTTAACTTAGCTAGCTAATGAACACTAGCTTTAAAGTTCCATGAATTATCGTTCAGAATGTGTTATGTTAGCTACATAAGAGTGCTTCTTTTTTTTCCAATATGAGCTTAAATCAGTACTTCTTTGGTGAAAACACTTACTGACACATTCAAAGACACGTGCTATTAGCATGCTAATACTTTGATCTTTCAGTTCCAGAAAGAACAGAAAGAGATCATTTCAGGACAATTGAATTTGACTGATCGATGGTCTACACTGTTTCTCACTTCTGTGCTATCTTACACCATGCGTTATCTTTCCGGATGTGTTCGAGCCAAGATGCAGGATGTGTTATGTTAGTGCTAGATAACGTTCAGTTTGGTAAACATTCCTCATATGAAACTGAAACTTTTCAGTACGTACACAGTCTGCTCTTTCGTAGAATGTCCCTGACCTCCGTGCCCTCCTGTGGTAAGGGATTTAGGACACTGCTCTGTTCCCAACAGAGTCGCACTCGTCTGAGGCGAAAGGGTCAGAACCCCTGTGGGAACCCGTCCATGCTGGGTGCTTATGGCACCGAGAGAAAAACTGGAAACGGTGACCTTGTCTTCATCTAAATGCATATTTCCGATCTGTTTTGCAAATTGTAAGCGGATTCCTGAAAAGTTGAGCTGCCGCAGACACCCGTGATTGGCTAGTGCTGCTGTGATTGACAGGGGAGAGAACGATGATGTCCCTCCCACCCAGAAAGCTCGGCCATTTACTTCTCTCTTGTACTCCATGGCCATGGATTGGTGTAGCATTGTTAGTATTTGAATTTGTGATAGGGGCGAACACTTTTCTATTTATCAGATAAATGTAAACGATTCCCAAACACATGACTTTATTTTCAGATACACTAATCCGTAAGGATGTCCTGGCCCAAACTGAGTTGTATCAAGTTTTGCAATGAGGGCTGTACAAGCCAAGAACGCCAATGAGAACACTGAAGGTAATAAAAGTAAGGAAGAAAACGAAAGCACTTAGAAAGCAGGCCAAAAATATGTTAATGGTGAGAGGGGAATAATGAGGCTCTGAGAAAAGCTGAACCTGGACAGGAAATTCGACCCCTCGACCTCCAAGCCCAATGAATATTTAAGAAATGATGTCCAAACCTGATTGAGCCCAACATCTCACTTTTTAACTCAGGTTTTCGTTTCTATGCTGGGACAGAACCTAGCAGTAGTATAGGCCCTTATGTTTATGTGATATGAACTCACTCACACACATGCACACATCCATCAGAACCAATCAGAGCACTGAAAACATCTCGGCCTAAACTATGACCTCACTGCTTTTTTTTACTTGGATGACTGATGAGAAGAAAGAATAACAGTTTGAGTCAGAGCCATTTATCTAGTGCGCACTGCAGCTGCATTTCAATCAACGTGACAGCCACACGCACTTCAACTGCCTCGAAGCGAAGCACGTGACAAAACAAGCTGCTGAGTTTTTGCCAAGCTCAGTTCACACACCATCGCTCAAACGCGGAGAGAGAAAATCGAACGGAGTGTGTCGCAAGAGCACACGAGTTTTCTTTAAGTCTTTAGGGAGCGAGGCAGGGCCAAGAAACATCAGTGAGGTCATGTTGATTAATGAACCATCATCGAACCAGAAGCTACATTTTCTATTCAGACCAATAAAAACAAGACAAAAAAAAAAGCTATTGTCCCAAAGCTGATGCTTCGTTTCTGCTCACGGACAATTCTTATGATGAAAATTACTTTTTTTTTCATTATGAAGTGTATGTATTGTGTGTGATATTGATGTATCTGTAAACCGCAATGAGATCCACAACGTAATCACGTCAATACCACATCCTCATATAGTCATTTGGTTTGTTATTTAAAAGTAACTGTAAGCAATTTTCAAACTGAGTTAGGACATTTGTTTTATGTATTTCATTTTTTGTCTTCAGGACTTTCCCCGTGGTTTCTTGGTAACATGACCGACAGGCTGTGCTATTTTGTCTCGTTAATTTCAAGAGACAAAAAAGAGAAGCTGGTGAGGGAAAGTCTGTTATACCGTATGTGATAATAGGAACACCGTTAAGTGTCACTCGACCTCCATTTTCTTATTGGAACATGATTGGCTCTTATATTTTATGATGCAGTAACACTGCTAATTCAGCTTGCAAAGATTTTCCAATAAGCTGTCCCATAACGCTGTATCTTAATAAAGCGTGGCATCATTATGGCAGTGACTCAAATAAAAATGTTCCAGGATGACTTTATAGTGGAAACGCTATAAACATTAATTCATTGTATGGTTACTTCATTAGTAAGCACATTTACAGCTCAGATAAACCTGCGATTAATCACAAGAAGTGTCCAGCTGAATACATCACTTCAGTGCGTGTGTGTGTGTGTGTGTGTGTGTGTGTAGGTTTTAGCGTGGGATGGTGTACTAGTCTCATACACACACATTAATGAAGCCCAGATAACTCCCAGAGTGTCTCTAGGTGGATCAGCCCCAGAGCTTTACTACTGATTACAACATCACTTTTTATTTCCTTCAGTGTGTGTGTGTGTGTGTGTGTGTGTGTGTGTGAAAGATAGTGGGTGTACTAGCAAGACACTTTTTTTCCTGTTCTCTCTCAACGGAGCTATTCTGTTGTTTTTCATTATTAATGAGACCGGTAGGCTGTGAGACACAGAGCCGCCGTTGTCTCTCTCACAGCTTGACCCGGAAAAGTTCCAACACATTCTCTTTTATATGATTTTGTTATAACCGAGGACAAATGTGTGCCGAGCCATTCATTTAAAGAACAACACCCGTTCCAGATGTTCATTAAATGTTGTTGTTGTTATAATATTTTACCTGTGAAGAAGAACAACTTGCTTTTCTGTTTATTAAAAGCGAAAGCTGCTAATACCTCTAAAAAAAAAATACCTCAGAAATATAAGCTAAACACAGTCTTAATGTTTAGTGTTTAGCGTACAGTGTTTTCTTGATTTAAAAAAAAAGTTCTAGTAAATGTTATAGTGAAGCTGTTCATCACAGAGAGCCAGATCCAGCCAGTCTTGTTGTCTGGTCTCGTAGCAGAACATTAAGTAGCTAGCAAACAACATTATTAGCAAGCTAGCTGGCTACTTTTAACTTCAGTCTTAATATAAGTATCAATGAAAAATTAGCTAGCATTACCGAACTACCTCGTAGTTTCTACCCAGTCACTAAAATAAGAAGACTAGCTAAATGCTTGCTAGCTAGTTGATGAGAGAAATGCAATACGAGTGCCAGCTAACGTCCTGTGTGTAGCTAGTTATGCATGAACAGTTTATCTATTCATGGCAGTATACAAATTTGTGTTTGAGGGAACAGTAGTAGAAGAATTAAAGTAGTAGTATAATTGATAAGAGAGTGTAAGAGCAAAGCTAGAACCCATCTCCATTGTCTTAAACTGTTCTAACCTTTTCTGCCTTCAGAAGGGGTTTGAGTAAAATCAGAGATTGTCACTGAGGAGAGACTGAAGCCAAGAGAGAAATGATGTGCTTCACATACTTTTAACTTGACTAGTGTGTTTAAACTGGCAGATTCAGTGATAAGTCGTGAACCGAAGATGAAATGTAGTACGCTGGAGACCTTTTTCACTCAGCACGCAGGAATTTATTTTTTCTTAAGCACATTTTCTGAAACATTGCCACCAAAATATGATCATTGCTTCCTAATTTAAACCATGATAATTCAATGACTGAAGGATTGTCAGAAATTTCACCACAAATATGCCAACTCTAACAAGAAGTATTCAAATTTTACACTTATATATAAGCATACATACTGTTTTTTTTGCTCTTGTGTTATTCCACTACAGGATTTAAGATTCCACTGGAGGTTATAAGGTACAAATTTCCTTTACTATTCATTTATATTGCTCTACACGTAGATCATTCATCATTCGTCACCTTCAGTAAACAGACAGGGTCACGGTGGATCCGGAGTCTATCCCGGGAATACTGGGAGTGTGCGGAAATCCACTCTGGATGAGACACCAGTCAATCACAGGGCACCATGTACACACTTATTCAAGCTAGGGGCTTGAAACACATTCAGCATGTTTTTGCGAGGTGGAAGGAAACTGGAGAACCCCGAGAAAACCCATATGGAGAGAATATATATATATATATATTGTACTGTGCAAAAGTTCTTTTTTTAAATTTTTGTCAGGAAAGTGGTCTCTTACATAATATCCTGCTTTCTTTACTGACATACAAACATTTTTCTTTAACATTTAATGTTATGCTGGAAAACTAATGTTTGAAATTCTAAAATGGTTTTGTACTGACTCGATAATGTAGAAGTCATAAAATAATTAATTCCCAATTCCCAGTAATTAATTCCCAACCATAGTTATGAAGTACAGGAAGTTTAAGATGTTTTCATTGGTTTGGTTTAATTAATCCAAAAGAGGAACAACATTTATGGAAGGAGTCTCCAGTTTCAGTGCTTTGTAATAGTCAGAGGTAAAGCTGCAACATCAAGTTTTCCACCATAGGAAAGTTTGCAGGACAGATCACTTTGGGATGTGCTGTTGTAGAAAAATAATAATAAATAATAAAAATAATAACTTCTGGGTAGTAATAGTAACTCGTATCGCATCGAGCAACCTGCCACCTGCCTGTCATTGATTATATTCCTGTACCCAATAAAACAAACTCTTTGAAGTACTATATAAGCAGTTGACTGCGACTGAGGACAGAAACACTCTACAAGCCAATTAACATCTTGCAGGTAGTTAATTATTCATAACTTTAACTTTAAATTAACCAGTTGTTAATCACGGGAGTATGTACCAACTAAACATTAAGTTTTGACAATTAGCTCATCAGGAAAACACCTGTTAATCATGATATTAGCATACGTAAAATTGAAAAGAAAAAAAAATCCATTGTAATGATTGAATGAGGCTCAAGCTAACATTGTTCTCTCTGGAGAAACACACACAAAGCTTTCCAGGAAGATTTTGATTTCATTTGCTGGCTTTCGTCTTTCTAATCCATTCTCTCTGGTAAAAAAAAAAAAAAAAAAAAAACTCATGAGTGGAACGTAAAGGGGTTTAAAAAATAAAGATAAACTTAAAATGTGTCTGTATTGTTAAGAAAAAGTGAAGAAAGAGAGAGAGAGAGAGAGAGAGAGAGAGAGAGAGAATAGGGGAGCAATCAGGGTTCAGTGATCAGTATTGTTATAACAGCTGTGTTTGTGTGTGTAAGAGAGAGAAAGACAGAGAGAGAGAGAGAGAGAGAGAGAGAGAGAGAGAGAAACACAAAAAGAGAAAGAAGGTCTGATGTGATTGTGTACATATATTTATAGTATAATTAAAGTTTAAGCTTGGTGCCTTGCGTGACCTTTGACTTCAAAAATGGCGATTAAGAGAATGTTCCAGATGAAACATACACTGATGTAGCGAGATTGCAGTCATGAGCAGTTCAGCTTGAGCTCGCTGTTGTTTTGGGAGAAATTCCAGTAAATCTTGGCTTGATTTGGTTCTGCAGCGCAGTGGAACCACAGAGCTCTGGCTCGCTCTTCACTTTATGGAAATTTGTGTCATGAGTGCGTAACTGTTTTATAGGTAAAATATGAATCATGGAACTTGGGAAAGAGGTAAAACATTTTGGTATGTTCTCACACAACTTACTCTGGCTCTTGTTTTTGCTTTATGCTCGCCATTTGTGTTTTAGCACGCATACACCATGTGCATTTCTGCACTCTGAATACATGAGTTGTTGTAGGTGTTTCACAGGTAAACTATAAAGTGCGATGCAAGAGACTCCAGTATGCTTTTTATAATGTAAACAAAAAAAAAAAGACTCCCTAATAAGGGCATATTTGAAGGCAATAATGCAGAATCCATGAGAAGAATTCTTCTCAGCAAAGATTACTGGTTGCTTGGTTACTTATTGGTTTATTGGTTTCTTTTTGTCCAGATTGTTCCTAGCAAAGGCCATAGGTTTCTTGGTTCCCTACGTGATGGATTTGAAGATAGCGCCGCATGGATCCCTCTTAGCAAAGCAATCAGATCATTTTGTTTGGTATATATTAGTTTTCCAAAAAAAAAAAACAAAAAAAAAAGTTGCCAAAACATGGTGGACTGATAAAACTGAGAAACAATTTTCTTCATTTTGATTTTTTCACAATATTCTCCAAATATGCCTAACCACTGCTTAAACACCAGCTACCAGTGTGGCCTATCAAGCAGTGTGGCTACCAAACCAGGAGGGCAAGAGCTTTTGCATCTTTCCCCCTAGATGGTGCAAAGCTTTGTTCCTTTTCTGAACCAGTGCTCAAGCAAAGTCCTAGGAATGTGCTTGGAGGAAACTACCCATAATTGGTTAGCATCACTAGAAAGGAAGTCCATCCCTCCCACCCAAAGGGCAGGACAATTATCTTCTCCTGTACTCCTGGTGATAGATGACAGTGGCATTGTCAAGGTTCAAACTCATGAGCTCCTCATGGGACAATTCACGAGTTCCTCATGTGACCTTAGACTGCTGTGCCCAGGAATAGTTTTTTAACCCACGTAGTACTGGCACAAGTCTACTTCTGGATAGGAGTAATGCCGGAAACCAGACCCCAATTTAATATATCAGACCTGGAGATTTGGATTTCAGCCATGGGTAGAGACCCAGCATGATTCTGGACCTGGTTCAGCATTCAAACCTCAAATCCCGCTTGATTAACACATCTGGATCAAATCAGCCATATGGGTGGATTCCAGCTGCAGGCGAGTTGCTAAAGCAACGCAAACCCATCATGTTATACTTATCAATCTAGATGGTTACTAGGCTGAGCCTTATTATTATTAATGATTCCCAAATTCCTGAGTAGCTGTAGTGCACCGCACTGTTTTGTGTTTCTGCTCTAATATACCCATGTACAGGCCTGATGAGCCCAGCCAGATGTGCTAGTGCAGGAAACTCACCAAAATGTTTAGGGCTAGGGGGACACACAATGATCAAAATTAGGAATGATGAAAAATAAGCTCTGGCTAACTTGCAATGGAGATTGATATCTATACAGTTGATTGCTGCCAGAATCCAGCTGTATGTCTGATTCTATCCAGATGTGGAAACCCAGCAGGATGTAAAGTATATTACATTTACATTGTAGTACACTACATTCATTCATCTGGAGGAGACTTTTATCCAAAGCTATGAACAACTGAGGCACAGTTCAGGGACTTTCTTAATGCCCCAAAAGTGGTTCTCTGGCAGAACTGGGATTTGAAATTCTCAATTTTCTGGTTACTAGCACTGAAATGTGAGCATGATGAATATCTATCACTCAAATGTTAATAATAGCTTGTCATATTTTGTTAAAGTGATGATAATTTATCCACAAAAATGGTGTAGATCTCAATAACAATCCAGACAACATGTTGTTATTTTAGTATGTTGCCATGGTGTGTTGTTGCCTCACATCTCCAGGCTCCTCGTGAGCTTGGATTACTGACTGAGTGGAGTTTTGTATGTTCTCCACATGTCCATGTGGGTTTCCACCCACTTATCCGGCTTCCTTTAACCTCTGAACAGCATGCCGACAGGTGGATAGGCTAAGTTAATTGACCCTTGTAGTAAATGAATGTGTAAAAATGTGTGTGTATGGTGCCCTCTGATGGACTGGCATCCCATCCAAGGTGTATTCCCGCCTGGCCCCGAGTGTTCCCGAGATTTCTTTCAACTTTTTTTTTTTTTTCCCCTCCAAAATCTCGAGTTAGATTGGGAAACGGTTAGCTTTTCCCATGAAAAAGTCACACAGTAGCAGCTTAACCACAACGGCCTGGTCAACAACTAAACTGCCTCCAGTGTTTGTTAACACTTTGGTGCTCTTCCCCTTTCCAGTGGCTGTAAACAGAAACTTCCAAACAGGCTCAATGCAGTGGCCTGGGCTTATTCATCAAATGTTCTTTTTATTGAACAATTATGCAAACATTTTATGTTTGTTCTGTGTCATTTAGTTAGTTTTTATGCCTGAGAAACCGCGATAAGATCTCAGGCGCAATCAGGAGCATAATCTCTGAACACTGTGTATGTTTGCAGTGTAAGAAGACTGTGTGTGTGTGCAGGTTTTGAGACTGCTATCTCGCCAGTGTGTGAACTCTGAGCAGTAATTGGCTTCTTTAGGAGATTTGTGTTTGTTCAGAGTGTGAAGAGCAAATAAGGTAAGAACTTCCTGTAAATGTGACATTTTTTTTGTCCATTCTCTCGGACTGTTTGTCATCTATAAAAATAAACATGCTTTTCTCTACTTTTCCCAAAAGATTCCATTTATTGTACTTAAGGGGACCCATTTTTTTGTCTCATGGGGACCCCAGACGTCATGGAACCAAAAGAACCCTGAAAAAGCATCAAAATGACTGTAATTAGGAGTCTCATGCTCATTTTTGACAATGGTCCATGAGGACTAATTCAGTGTGTGAGTGTGTGAGTGTGTGTGTGTGTGTGTGTGTGTGTGTGTGTGTGTGTGTGTGTGTGGCTGTGTGTGTTCATGTATTTAGCCCATTGTTCAAACCATAAATAGAATAAATGTCCTCACAATGAAAGGATACAGTCATATGTCCCCATAATCACCCCGTCCTCAGAAAAATATGGTGTTTTGGTGTAAGTGAAAAATACATTTTTGTGTGTCTGTCTGCTTTATTGAGTCCAACGCACGCCAGAGTCTCGACACACGACTAAATGATGATTAATGCTGTTACAAGGACAGAATATGAGGACACTCCATCATAATTGGGAAGGCCAGACACAAGCCAGTGCATTTGTCAAAACAGACACAAGCCAGTGCATTTGTCAAAACACACACATGGACAGAGATGAAGGGGAGTGTGTTGGGTGAATGGATGAGTAATGTCTTTGGGTAATGCAACAGAACAGTATTCGCCCATTTTGTCTATTGTGTGTTCGTCTCTATAAAAAAGAGTGTCCTTAAAGACCGCTACATGAACTCCTGCATTTTTAGCACTCATAGCAATTTGTCATGAAATTGTGTGTCCAGTGTCACTGGATTGAGCTATTATTCCCCACAGATCTGTTCATGGGAAACCTAAGTGATCCAAACATACACTATCTCATGCACACTCCCTAACAGAAGCTGTATGTGTGTGTTTTGTTTATCAGTGGAATTACAGATCATTACTACAATACTAAAGTCACTTGGTACTTGATACTTGAAGTGTAGTGGATAAGTGCTTGGTCAGAGTACCCTTTAAACCGTGGCCATTTCTTTATAGCAAGCATGATCAAATAGATTATGTCCCATGTACACATTATGATTTCATGACCTGGGTTTAGTATCTCGAGGCAACAGTAAGTTGTGCTTTAGGAACGTTTACAGATTCAATTGTTCATCTTCAGTATGTGCATGCATACACACACACACACACACACATTGTGACTAGCTAGATACAGAGCTTCTACTCTTCCACTGAACCGAACGTTCCTACTTTTTCCTTCCAGTCTCATCCCATTATCATTCCTGATGTGTACATTTTGTGTGTGTTTACTTAATAACCTAACCTTATTCAGTGTGTGTTATTCTGTTATCTATGAAAGTCTACACTGGTGAGAACAAGGTTATCCCGGCCTTCCCGCTCTCTGTAGCACTTTTCCATGTTTGTTTAGCCTGGCCATAGTTTTAGTTGTTCACTCGCCCTGTTCCATCAGTAACACACACACACACACACACACACACACACATTACTGCAAGTTATCTCCACTGCCTCTGAATCCATCCACAGGTTTTCTTGCATGACATGTTTGCTGCAAGAGTTCGCCCAGCAGCCATGTGTATGACACCGCGAGCAAAGCTTCCACGTGACGTTTACAGTTGTCCATTTTCTCTGTAAATACATTATTTTGTTTGCCATATTCCACAAGAAGTATACCAAGGCCTTAACAAATCCCTCCAAAGTTTCCCATAGGTGTTCAGTTGGGTTGACATCTGGAGACTTTAATGGTCATAGCATATGATTTGCATCATTTTCATCCTCATCAAACCATTCAGAGA
Source organism: Pangasius larnaudii (assembly GCA_037576815.1). Classification (NCBI taxonomy): domain Eukaryota; kingdom Metazoa; phylum Chordata; class Actinopteri; order Siluriformes; family Pangasiidae; genus Pangasius; species Pangasius larnaudii. The sequence continues at coordinate 14,874,326 of CM074940.1, forward strand.
CCGCTCATGCACTGGTGGTCATGCTGGAAGAGACCACACCCATCTGGATAGAAATTACACAGAATTGTCTGGGTGCAAACACCTTTTTGATGAGAGCCGTCATAGGAGAAAGGCCAGACTGGTTGAAACGAAGGCTACAGTAACTCACATTACCACTCTTTACAATCGTGGTGAGCAGAAAAGCATCTCAGATTGCTTGCCATGTCAAAACTTGAGGCATATGGGCTACAACAGCAAAAGATGACATTGAGTTCCACTCCCGTCAGCCAAGAACAGGAATCTGGTTGTCAGTAGCAGGGTCAAAGTCAGTGTCATTTTCACACGCACACACTGACACACACACTGCTGTCCTGCAGGAAAGAGTGTAGTGTTAATGACATGTCACAGGGGCAGAGGAGCAGAGGATGTGTTTACATTCTCTTACATATTACAGGGAATACTTGGGAATCTCCTCCTCCTCTGTCACTTGCCCCCCTCTTTTCCTCATTCCCTCCCTCTCATCCCTGACGCAGATCGTCGTGCTCCTCAGCAAGGCCGTGGGAAGATTCCCTTCTGGAAAAAAACCCAAAACACTAAACAGAAAGGGTGAACCATACACACTGTAGCTATATATATCCAAGTGAGGCCTCATCCCTCTCTCTCTCTCTCTCTCTCTCTCTCTTTCTCTCTCTCTCAAAGGATCAAAAGATCCCAAAGGTAAGGAGCAGGCCACTGTTTCACATTACCACACTTAAACCTCAGCACCGGCTTATTTTTAGGCGATGAGAGAGGTACAGGAAATACTAGGATTACAGTAAAGTGTGAAGTGTGTGTGTGCATAACATATCCTTAGGTCAAGACTCCTAGATTGCAAATACGCTTCAGAACAACTTATATTGTACAGCAGTCAGTTTGTTAGTTTCTAGATCAGTATAGATGTTCTATTTAACTCTATAAATGTACGCAAAGTCTACATGTAGTGTCGAGGTCCCACTTAAAACGAGAGGGTCACGGTTCTGGTCAGTTAGCTCAGCTGTTTAGACATTCTGGATAGACATCTTTGACCCTATCTCTAATTCCTGCCAATGTACAACGAAGCCACACCTCCCAAAATCTACAGTGGCTAATGGAGTTCATTCACATTAGTATGATAACTAGCTAGCGAACTAACTTTCTGTCGTCACATTCTACTTGCCAGGAAATTAAACATTAGCTAAATTACACCAAATATCTAGATTTGTTCTAGCAACCATTAGTTCAAACTTTTTACCAGTTAACAGTGTTACTGATCGAAATATAGGGGAAATAATAATAGGGGAGATAGTCCTTTAGCCGCTACACCTCCTCTCTGTATGCGGACTCATCGTTCTTGTTGATGAGACCCACCACGGTCTTGTCATCAGCAAACTTGATGATGTGATTCGAGCTGTGCATCGATACACAGTCGTGACTCAGCAGAGTGAACAGCAGTAGACTGAACACACAGCCCTGGGGGACCCTAGTGCTCAGTGTGCTGCTGTTGGAGATGCTGCTCCTGATCCAGATTGACTGAGGTCTCCCAGTCAGGAAGTCCAGGATCAAGTTACTCCGGCCCAGCCAGCTCAGCTTTCCAATCAGCTGCTGCACATCCTCTGAGCACTCTGCCAGGAATGTTGTCTGGTCCAGCAGCCTTCTGTGGGTTAACCCTGTGTAGAGTTTTCCTCACATCAGCAGTGGTTAGACACAGCACCCGGTCATTAGGAGGATGGGTGGTCTTCCTGGCTGTCACATCATTCTACACCTCAAACCGAGCATAGAAATAGTTCAGCACATCTGGAAGGGAGGCATCACTATCACAGACAGGTGATGTTGTCTTGTAGTTGGTAGCGGCCTGAATGCCCTACCACGTGCACCACATGTCGCCGCTGTCCGTAAAGTGGCTGTAGATCACCTGGGTATGTGCGCGCTTTGCCTCTCTGATGGCCTGGGACGGTTTGGCCCTTGCTGTTCTTAGGGCCACCTTGTCACCTGATCTGAAAGCGGAGTCTTGGGTCCTCGGCAGTGCATGCACCCCTGCGGTCATCCACGGCTTCTGGTTGGAGCGTGTAGTGATGGCCTTGGAGACAGTGACAGCATCGATGCACTTGCTGATATAGCTGTCGCCTTTGGTTGCGGCTTCCCTGAACATGTGCCAGTCAGTGTGCTCAAAATAGTCCTGAAGAGCAGAGATGGCTCCTACTCCTATATTTTCACCTGCTTCAGAATGAGAACTCACTGGATGTACAGGCCATCACTACATTTACATGTATTTGTGTAAATGTAGCTGTAGTGGAACCTAGTTCTTAGATTACTTTTCTTTCAACAAGTATACTTTATTGTGCTCCCCAGACAGTAATAGTAAGAACAATAAAATTAAACTGAATTATTTTTACTTTTCATACAAATTGTCTTGTGAGAATTCTTATGGATTTGGCTTTATGGGCACAAAAAGAACTAGAGCTCAAAGTTCCAGCATCTTCCTTAAACTGGGCTTTCCACTTCGCTTCTTTACATCCAGACCGTAACGTCCAGCTTCCCGGACATCTAGCGCCATCATGACTAGGCCCCTGTACAGTATTCATTATCCGGCTCCATTTTCTTTTATTCTCTTACCATAGGGGAACTAAAACAAACAATTGTGGTAAACACTCTATAAAATTAGTTCACAAGCTATAAATATTGTGTCTTGCCCGAGTGAGTCTGTCACACTGGCTACAATATTCACAAAGGGACAGAAAAGAAATAAGTTCGCCTGCCTGAGAGAAAAGATTGCATGCTAAAAATGCAAGACTGAGACGCATATTCTCCTTCACTCGGCGCAAGTGATTATCATAGCATGGTTGAGGATAAAACTCCTGCTGTTTTAGGAAAAGTAATCAACTTCAGGGTGGTAATAGTAACTCTGCTTCACATCATAAACCCATATCAATTTATCTATCTATCCAATTCATTTAAGCTAAGTCATCAATTTTCCCGTCCTGCCTGAGTCACACCTATTTCCCGAGACGACAGAACAGAGGAATGCCAGAGGATGGGTGAAGCAGAGAAAGAAAAGCATGCTGTGAGAGTGATAAACAAAGGGAATGAGTAAAAAAAAAAAAGAGGGATGGAGGAACAGCTAAGAGATATAGGTGAAAAAGGGGAAAGAGACAGAACTCTGTTTCCAATTACTGAGGGAGAGACATTGAGATTGGGACAGGAAATGAGGCAATGAAGGAGGAGGAATGCCTGCGGATTCCTCCACACGTTCTCAACTCCCACTCTCTCCTGTGTTTTGTCAGAAGAAAGGGGGCACGTGGGGGAGGACAGGAGGAACTAGAGGGGGGAAAAAGAGAGAGGACGGAGAGGTGGGATGGGTGGAGTGCAGACAGCTGGATATTTAACATCCCATACGAGCTATGAAGAACCACGCAGAGAGGGAAAGGACGAGGGAAAGTACCTGACTGTGTGTGTGTGTGTGTGTGTGTGTGTGTGTGTGTGTGTGTGTGTGTGTGTGTGTGTGCGTGCGTGCGCGGACATGTGGGCGGCTGTGTATTTACACAATGTGTTTTGGAACAGGCAGTATCTAAAGAGATCTGCAACACCCATTCTGCGCACGTGCCCCTCTTGTCAACTACACACACACACACACACACACACACACACACACACACACACACACACAAACACACAAAGAGGACCATCAATAATAATAATAGTCCCTCTGTGTCTTGGATATGATCACAGTGTGTG
>CM074940.1:14895982-14913721 GCA_037576815.1 Pangasius larnaudii
GCAGCGATAAAATAATTGATCTGTTTATACTGATTGAGAATGCCAGTGTACTGCTAGAAAGGGTTAAATGACAAAGTAAAGAAAAAAACTTTGCTTTTTGTTTGTTTTTGTTTTTCTGAGCACCAAAAGCTGCTGAGCTAGCAAGAAGCTAGCCAGCTGTCATTAGTGATACCAGTGTATCTTTCACAGTGAACTGTATGGTCGGTGTTACAGGTTGGTTAAGTATTTTAAGTATTTGCCTTAGATTGTAAATAAACCTTACACTTTTTACTGTTGACAGTGTGAGCAGCCATGTTGATACGATGTCGTGTACAGAACTCAGTTTTTCACCTTTCTGATTTTCCGAAGAGGGAAATCCAAGTTAAGGGGGCGTTTTCTTTGGTCCAACGTCAGAAAGATTCTGAGTTATGAGTTTCAGTCGAGCATACAAATATGAACGGCGGGGTGGTGTAATGCGTTACCATCCAAGTTGATTATTTTCCTATAACAGCATATCCAAAAGTGTATTATTCCTCTTATACCACAAGCAAGTGAAACTGTTTTTATTGATTAAAAACGTGATACTTTTTATCCATGTATAGTTACATATAATGTCATGTAATGTCCCTAAACAAGTTACTTCCTGTTCTAACTTTTATGTTATAGCAGCTATAAAAAGTCATTACCTCACCAGCCTCACCAGCTGACACTGGAGATTCTTCCATAAATGTTATATAAATGCCTCCTAACAGAAAACGTCGCCATATCAATGATAAAATTATACACTTTTCTTTGTTACAAAAAAAAAACAACACGTTTTTTAATCCAAACATTCAAAGCACTTTCGAAAACAAGCATTGTTCGAAGTGTGCCACATGAAAAATAGATTGATATGAAGTTTTGAGTAGATTTGAAATCTCTTTATATAAAAACAATTTAAGTTGCTTGATAAAACATATTCCGAATAGATTGTATGAACTGTGATTTAATAATGTTGATCTAATATAAGGACACCTAAACATTTTGCTTAGGAATAATTTTCAAAGCCAAGGTTTACATCCAAAAGTAAAATATGGTTATAAACGTCTCTTCAGGTATAATTAGAGATGTTACTCTGTTAGTAACAAGTATAAGTATACTTAAACATGCTAGTATTAGTCCACGCAAACGTAGCAAATGTAGTAAACGTGTAGCATATGTGAAGGATTTTTTTTTTTTAAACTAATAGGATTCACTGCAGTTCCACAGATCCTTGGCAAGCAGCTGTGCAGTATGTTGAAATTTAAAATATTGAGGCTTCAGATTTACAGTGGATCCTCAACTGGAAAAACCTTCCACCATTATCGCGTAGGACAGATGTCAGGTACGCAAGTTCCTATTAATGTTGATCCTTTGACCCCTGGAGAAAAACCATATGTTTTGCCTCAGTTTCAATCCACTGTGGCTTCAGCATATCGTATTACTAACCGCTAAAGCTACACTCTCACTTATTAAACTTTCCAACATAGTAAATCACCATCTTTCACAAAAAAGTAGGGTATTATATGTGTATTGATTTTGCATTCATTATGAGAAGTGTACAATAGAAATGAAGACAGTATTACTGTACATGTGCAACACAAACTCCAGATACCTTGGCTAACGAGTATGAAATATTACTAACATGAAGAAAGTAAAAAAAAAAAAGGAAGGTGCTGATCAGTTTGTTCATTCCTTTCAATCACAGGTTTATAATAAAGCACTCGTTCTGCCACACAGGGACCTGTATGGCAGACGCTCAACATAAACAGTTTGGATAAAATGTATAATCACTGATATGGTGTAGGAGACATTTATTTATTTAGCATTTTTTTCAAATGTAACTATAAATGGCCAAAAATTAAGTGTTGTTCTTTAATTACTTAATTAAAAAATATATTCATTGGCAATTTGCCGTGGTGTAAGATGGAATAAAACACTTTGGAATTTTTTGCTGGCACATTCCTCTTAATCCTATGGGTAATATTTAAGGAATGTGAACCTCACACCTCACTTGAACTGTTTTTAAATTTGCATAACTCAGTGAAAATGTTGCTGTGTGTATGTATGTATGTTTTAAATGATGCTTTGTCATCATGCTACAATATGGCCTAATATCTTTCCACAAATTGACCTTAATTCAGCCATTTACTCTGTAAAATGGACACTGACTAATGGATCCAAACCCTGCCACAGAACTCATGGCAGCAGGGAGAAGCAAGAAAAGGAGAGGAACAACAAGGGAGTGGATGAATGAACAGCAGGAGACTGTGAGTCATAAGATAATGATCAGCCTTAAAGCAGAACACCCGAAACTGCTAATGTCACAAATGATGAATGAATGTTATGGCCATTATCCAGTATGTGGAAGCCAGGTTTCTTGGTTCTGAGTGAAGGTTAAAGGAAAAGTCCGACCAACACTCTCACTGAATCAAAGGTCGCTTTGGTAGCTGCTTCATTAGCTTTGTTTTGTTGTTGTTATTGTTGTTTTGTTGTTGTTTATTTTTTGTTGCATTTTTTTTTTAGTTAAACGTTAGGTAAAACCTTGCTCCTTTCCTACAAGAACTAATTCTTAAAATGGACTGAGACCAGCTGTCCATTGCACAATATCTGAATCCTTCCTGTTCACATATTAACAACAAGAAAAACAAAGGTCTGATCCCAGATCAACTTTCTTACTGTAATACTACTGACTCATAGACTGGCTCAGAAAGGAATTAGTGTACGTTATTGCCACATGATTTGTGAAAGGAAAGAACACAATGCAACGGTTTTGCAGCTTAAGCACCAATCCACATCCAAGCAAATGATTACAACAAGCAAGAACACAGACCAGAGGGCTATTTTTTGTATTTTCTCAAAAGACATCTTTTATCTTTTTAAAACACATGTGTTTTTACAGTTTAAAAAGAGAGAGAGAGAGAGAGAGAGAGAGAGAGAGAGAGAAAGAGCAAGACAAGCCTCGGTTTTGCATACACAAAACATTACCGAAAGAAATAATAAACTCCCCAAGTTAAACAGGGAACTTGAAAAAGCTTTGCAAATGTTTCAAATAGTTTCGGTCCCTTGCGCTGTGTGAAGCGGCTCCTCTTTCCAGTTTAAATGTTTAGATGTGCTGGGTGCCGAGGCCATCTGCGCAGACTGGGAGGTACTTGGGTAACAAGCAGGAGTGAAGAACGCTCAAATCAACGGAGACTCCAGAGCTGAAAATGCTTTCTCCATCTAGTCGGATTGATATGTTTCAGAATGTGCTGTTACTTATTAAGAAAATCTTGGCTGTATTTCCAGGGAAAAAAGGATTAAGTGTACTAATGGATTTGTGAAGTTTACAACTTCAGTAGAGAAAGGAGATGTTGCTTTTGTTTAAAAGGAAAATTCTACCCTGAAACACATGAAATGTGTTTGTTATTATATTCGTTCTGGTGCTAATTTGTTGGCTGGTGCTTTATTATCGTTAATTCCTGTGAGAAGTTAGTGGTTGTGTGATGCGCTTGCATGAAAGGGGACAATGCCAGCAAAGGTTTCACTGCTAATTGCTAAAAACAAACAAGCATGAGATAATGTTTTTCACTCACCATTTTCCAGCAAAGTTCAAAATCAAATTAAATGAAAATTCTAAGTAGAAGTGGTGGACACAGCAAATGCTGGGCTCAAAGCTCCAGAATGCAATGCAGCTATACGACTCAGCTCGGCTAGTCAGTGGTCTAGGAAATGACGAGCGCGATTGCGTTGACGGTGGCATTAGCAAGCTGAAGCTGTGGAAGCTGATCTGCTTGAGCAGTGTGTACAAATGAGGAGGTGAGAGAGATGGACAGAGGACTAAAGGACTAAAGTGCCGCAGCATCACTCATGTAGGTGGAGATCATGCAAGAGCTAAATCCCACTGCATCACTATAAGCAGGCAGACCAGCATAGTGGGTAATGTAAAAAAAAAAAACGTTAACCAAAATAAAAATAAACCAACACGTCTGAAAGAAGTGAAGTGAAAAATAAAGTCAACTCATTTAGAGTGGTTCAGGGTGGATTTTTCCCGTACCTGTTAGAAATTTCAGCTCCAGGCAGACCATGTATAAGCAACATTCACTTGGCCTTGGACCTTTTCGCAGTCTGCTGGCAGCAACACTTGGGACTAATTTGAAGCAACATGGCCAAATTTGCTGAAAGACTCCAAGTTCCTTTTAGGTCTTGGTGTATCATTGTGTATTATGTCTGAAGTTACTACAAAAAGACCTGTTATTAAAGTTTGTATTTAACCATCTCGTTATTTCTGAGTGTCTCAGTAGTTCAACTGCTGGGTATTTGGAGCTTTTGGGACAAAAAAACAGTCATTATTCTTGTGAAAGGGCTCTTCATAATGCGGTGAGCTTAAATGAAGCCACCTACGGCTGTTAAGTCTGGTCATAATGCAACAGCTGATTGATAAAGTAGATGAGAAGTACCAAACGATAAGTGATACACTGCAATAGTATAAAACAGAATGCCATTGTGATCTACAATTTGTCAGATGACGGACTGCCGACCAGTTTTTCAAGTGCTCGTGATTATAAAGCAAATGGTAAAACATAGAGGCTCTGGTAATAATGTCTGCAGCTTCGAGATACAAAACATTAGAAAAATAAAATATCAGCTCAAAAACAGACAATATTCACATATACAACACAAAACTATGCACAAGGGTAAAGTCTCTTCATCATTTTTCTTTCACAGCAAATCTCTAAAAAAATATTTGAGGGCCAGGGAAGGAAGTGTTTTTGAAGCTGCAGCATGAAGGAATGACGGCTGAACAATCTGTCCACGTTCTCTAATTTAGCCCTTTTGAACACATTCGAAAGTTCTAGTCAGTGTAGGCACAGTCACAGACCACAGACTCATGTCAGTACATGTTTTCCAAAGGCAAAATGATTCCCTCATAATGTCCTTTTTGATGAGCAGTCAATCCTGTTTTTCATCATCATATTTCAAAGTGGTATTAATCTGGTCTGGGACCTGTGTACCATGACAAGCTCATGGAGATGCACAAATCCAATCAGGTGGACTGCAGTCTAAAGGCAGATATGTTAAAATTCTTTCGGATTCATGCTCTGGTCATGCTCTGGTTATGTCTGTGTCCAACACCAGCATAACACTTTGCACACTCTGTCCTTTTGAATTTATTAGAGAACAGTGCAGTTGAAGCCGGACATGCAAAAAGGCACTTTCAGCAACAAATAATACCTCAGTTGGCAATTGCACTTTGTTTAAATACTTTGATAAAAGTCACTTTTAACACTCAAACCATGCGACTGCACTGTGTTTGCACTTGACCCGCCTGCAGGGGTTATTAGAGTTCACCTCTCCCTAGGTGCTGGAAGTCAGAGCAGTGCTAAAAGTATGATGGTATCCTCTGATCTGTGTTGTTGTTGGATGCAAATTGTTCTTGGATCAATGGGACCTCATAGTCCATGCCGTTCTGAGATGCTGGTGGGTAAGGCACGATCTCAGCCTGTTTCTGGGATGATGTTCCATTCTCCAAACCCATCTTCACACCTGCTAACTCAAAAGGGGTTGGTTCACTTAGATCCATATCTGTGGAAGTTTTCACCCTTTTTCTCCGTAAAACCACCACCACTGCTGCAACTATGGCCACTGCCATCACCACAGCTACCGCTACCAGTATGGGTATAAGAATGGAGAAAGGTTCAGGCCTATTCACAGTGGGTTGCTGAGAGGCTCCAACAGTATGAGCATCCATGCAGGAGCTGACAGCTTCCTCTGCAGGCTCATCCAGTGGACTGGCACAAACTAAATATGTGCAGTTGGGCTGTAGCCCTCTCAGTGTGTACTCTGGGTATGATGCAGGTATATTGAGCTGGAGCGGTCTGCGGTCAGGACCAGACAGGTTTCGATAAGTCAGACGAATTCCACGGATGTTGGGCCGGGACTCGATGTACCGGTGCAGGTCCAGAGAAATTGAGGTGCTGGTTACATGATGGAAGCTAATCTTGTCTGGTTCCTGGTCAGGAACTGTCACGACAGCAACTCTCGGGGACAATGGAGGAGGTTGGGACTCATCTTGGTTTTCACAGTACATCCCCGATGTATCCAGAGGGCACAGACAATTTACTTGCCCCCTTTGGTCGAACTTGCATGTACCACCATTCAGGCAGATGTTTGGAGGGCACATGTGCTCCTCATGTTCCTTGCTACTTCCGGGAGAGGCAGAGGCCTCAGAGGGGACATGCTTGTCTTGCTCAACTGGTAACACCTCACTGGGGACAAAAGGAGGGACATTAATGGTGGTATGTGGAGCAGTGGTGGGGTCTGGAGTATTATGCACGCTGCTGCTAGTAAGTACCTCAGACAGTTCAGTGATGGTGGTAGGGCAGCCAAAGTCTTTGTGTTCTAGCTCAGAAAGCATCCTGCCTGCATTTTTGAGAGGGAAGTGGCAGCGTGTCTCTTCATTCCTTCCAAGTTCCATGTTCGCATTCTTCATCCAGTTGGGAAACCAGGACAGTGAACAAACACAGTTGAAAGGGTTCTGTGCAGCTGTTAGGTGATGTAGCTTGGGAAACACCTGGAAAAAGTCCACAGGGAATCCCTGCAGGTTCAGGCTACTCAGATCCAGCTCTTGCAATCCTACCAGGTTCTTAAAGTCCTCCTTACGAAGAGGGCCCAGCGGGTTAGCTGCTAGGTTAAGGCGAGTTAGCCCTTTTGCAGATATTATTGCAGGTGGCATTCCTACTAGCTTGTTCTGAGATACATCTAGATCATGAAGATTTCCCAGACTTCTCAGTAATCCTTCATCCAAAGTGGTCAGCCCCAGCCCAGCCAACTTTAGTGACTCTAAGTGTGGTGTCTGCAGGTCAGCAGGTCCAGGTGCAGGAATACTGTTGAAGCTGAGGTCAAGCAACAGCAATCTGGGAAGATGCAGAGTGGGAAGTACACTGATCTGGTTTCCCTGAAGCTTTAACTCCAACAGGTGCTCCAGTCCCTTAAATGCAGCTGGGTGAATGCTCTGGATGCGATTGTTGTGGATATACAACCTCTCTAGTTTCAGCAAGCCATTAAAGCTGTCTTTAGAGATTTGAGTAATCTTGTTTGAAGAGAGGTCGAGGTTGCGCAGGGAGGTAAGAGAGCCAAAAACCCCATCGGGAATCACTGAAAGTTCATTCTGGCTAAGGTCCAGCAGTTCCAGATCAACCAGACCAAGGAAGTCCTGCTCTTGCAGGAAGTTAATTCCATTCTGAAACACGTATAGATTGTGTGTAGAGGCAGGCAGGTTTCGGGGCATGGTGGAAGCACGTCGCTGTATGCAGAAGATGTAACCTGTGGCCTGGCAGCTGCAGTGTTGGGGACATGTGCTGCAGAATGACGCTGGTAGTAGCAGCAGGGGAAGCAGTACAAGTTGCCATATTTGTGCCCACAGCTGCATCGTCACAACACCACTTCCCTGCAATATGAACAAAATGAAAAAAAACAAAAACAAACTGTGAGTTATTATTGTTTTAGCAACAGTCAGAGAAGACCTAACCAAAAGAACAGATATTCAATGTTTTTGAGAGGTACTTGATATTAGTGGCGTCGATGTACTGCAACCGACACAGCTTTGTGGTCTGACTGAGAAGTTTGTGGACATGACTCCTTATTTTTTTCTCCTTCAGAATTTGTCAGAGGCATTGCTCTTCCAGTACTCTCACCAGCTCTAGGACTATTCTAATGATGGTTGTACTGTTGACTTGCCCAGGATAACACACACCGTCTCATCGATTCCACTGTTTGTTTATACAAGTCAACAGTCAAGGCTTAGATTCTTGGCACTAAGAGAAGATTCAAAGTGGCCCACCCACTGTCTTACCCTCAACACACATGTAACTAGGTTTCATAATGACAGGAGAGACAGGGATAAATAAACCTAGTTGGCAGTGGAGTATGACCATCATTCTACCTCCACAGAAATACGATCTGCACTCAACCATATATACACGTCCATGTACACACAAAGCTATAAGAGAGCTTAGGCTAAAGCTGTTTTTCTCTATATTAGGCTAAAGCTGTTTTTTTTCTATATATGATATGACTAATCCATGCTGAGCTCATCATCTGGAGTGAAACAATAAATCAGTTTTGACTTGTGTGGCCATATTTGAAGAGCAAAACGGAGTCTCTGTTTTCCAGTGAAATCTCTTCCAGTGAACTGCTGTAAACCGAATCTACCGTCCTAGTAATGTGATAGCGTGTATTGTTGCTGTCTGCACACATATTTTTCAGAGGAAGACAAGGACAAGGCTTCACTGCACTTGAAGTGTGGGTCAAATATTTTAAGTTTAATTCTGATATCTGTATCTCTTACTAAGCACATCATGGTTAGTCATGGTTGCTTATGACGCTTCATTATACGGTCCTAGGTAGAGCCAAAAAGATGACTGCCATCATTATGGGTGGTGAAGTACACTTATTCCTCAATTTTGCCTCCATACGACTTTTCAAATTGCTCTGTTTCAATCTCTGTCTTCCACTGTGCATTGTTTTGTTTGTTATCAGACTGGCTGGTGTTAATGTCCTTGCAGTGTTCCACTTCTTTCCTGATAGTTTTCAACAGTCAAGTATCAGCTATGGCCTCTAGCAACTTCATGGAAAAGTCTGACACTAAGAGGGCATGTGTGTGTGTGTGTGTGTGTGTGTGTGTGTGTGTATGTGTGTGTGTGTGTATGTTTTTCCAAATGGGAGATGTCACCCATTTCTGGCTGTTTATTCAGCTGAAATGAATCACATTTCAAAAAATATAGCTTTGGAGTTTCAGTGTATTTGAGTATGCCTTTTAGTCCAGCATTAGCCTGACATGTAGTACTTAAGTTCCAAATGGTAATCTCTCTGTGTCTTTCTCTCATTCCTTTGTTCTGAGACACGTTTTTCAGTGTCTCCGACCCACCCAGAGCACTGCTGTTTGACAAGCGGGCCACGGGCCAAGTCTGCCTCCGCAGAGTAAACTGGCAGCGAGACAGGAACTAAACCTGCTTCAATAACACGCTTAAGCCGCCCTCTACGTCTCTCCCTTTCACTCGCTCTCTCTTCTTCTCTCTTTTCTTTCTTCTCTCTCATAAAGCAAGATCCCACTGGCGCAGCAGGAATTTTGCAATAACCCTAAAAATCCATCTTCGGCAGGAAGGAGAAACAGGGCCCTCTGTGTAAAACAGGGATTCTCTCACTCTCTCTTTTGGTCCCTCCACCCTGTACACCAAACTATTGCCATTCTCAGAAGCAGCTGTTCTTAATATGTTGCAAAAGACCACACTATTTCTGTATGTAAACCTGGATACATAAGCAACATCTCAATCGCTCCACTCTTTAGTGGGAGATGACAGTGGTGCAGGTTCTCTCAAATGGCCTCACTGACTACATCACTACCTAGCCTGTGGTTAATTATAATCTGTACGGATCTCTCTCTTGCATGGTCTTAAACGCATTCATATACGCAAGAATGTTTATTCACCCTCTGTTCTCGAGGCATTTAAACAATGCAGCACACCTTCGATGGCATGCTGCAGTGTTCTCAGGAATGAATCTGGCTTTTACTAAGGCACCACTGTGTGGCCTTGTAAGGCAGCATCCTGAGAGACCAGGCTCCTCCTGGCAGAGTTTGGACTGAACCTTCTGTTGTGTTTCAGAGTCTGGATAATCTGCTTCATGGCACGAATGGACGCACAACCAATAAACCATCTGCGGGAGCTTTACTTACCTAAACCTCTTCTAGAGGCAAAAAGAATTACGATTAATGCATGATAAAAGACACATTTCCAAAAAAAAAAGGTTTTCTGATATAGAAACTAACTTACTGCTGCATTGATAAGAAGTCTGAGTAAGTAAAACTCCCTCGAGTGACATAAAAGCCTGATTGAAAAGCGTGTCTTTTGAACAATTTAGCTCTGAAAAAGAGATTAAGTGAAAGATGAGATGGATGGAATGAAGGGATTAGGACTCTGGTCGGCTTCAAATCGTACTGATTAGCGCAGTGTAAGGTCAAATATAAAAAAAAACACACTGACTGAAAATCCAAATCTGCAATCAAGTGCACTTCTTATTGCTCATGTATAGTATAGCTGTTGTGCCAATGACTCAATCCAGTGTTCATGACATTTGACCCATAACCTTCACACTCAGAGAGAGAATTCATCCTGAGGTGAGACGACAGTGGGGTTAGGCAGTGCGTTGGATGGTACTTTGGTGTAACTGCATTACTAGAAGTGTCCATTGTGTGTGAGCGTGTGTGTGTATGCAGACTCACACACAGGTGGATCATGTTACCTTAAATGCACTGTACAGTACAATACAATATGCATCCCTACAATAAAGTCTGCATCCCTACAATACACCCCTAATGTATTGTTTCATTGTTTATCGTCAGCTTCTTAACAATAAACCTGTCAACATCAAATGTCTTGAACATTAATATGCAACAAAAATGAACACTGTGTTACTAGGACTCATTAATATTTGAATGAAATGGTTCGGTTAATCAGTGCAACTCTCTATGCGCCGCGTTAGCGTAGTGATTGAGGCTTGGGATGAACAGATATAAAAACAGACAAACCAAACAGCAATTCACACACTAATTAGCACGCATGCACACACACACACACACACACACACACACACACACAGTTAACCCCATTTAAACACACAAAGTGGATGAGTAGGCTTTTCTGTATGGCCCAAGGCCGCATGCAGATAGCGTTACGTGTGTGTGGTGTGTGTGTGTGTGTGTGTGTGTGTGTGTGTGTGTGTGTGTGTGTGTGTTTTTATCCACATCAAACACTCTTTCCATCTCTCTCTCTCTGTCGCAAACACACATAACCTGGATCAGGTTCCTCTCTTCGTGTGTGTGATGGAGTGAAATGTGACCTCCCAGATACATGCCATTAACAACATAGGTACATCTCACATCGCACACCTCTATCTATCTATCTATCTATCTATCTATAGATTGCATTATAACAAATTTTTCAGGCACAGGTCATGGCTTAAGTCATTACTATGAAAAGAAGAGTCAGCAACAGATTCTGATACATTTTTTTTTGCTTCTCTCTCTCTCTCTCTCTCTCTCTCTCTCTCTCTGTCTCTCTCTGCAGATCTCATCACACACTCAATAAAATCAGCACTTCACTTCTAACAGTTAGCATTTAGATAAGATGCAGACAAGCATGCTGAGTGATGCACTCCAGTTTAGTTCCTCTGGATGTCTCTCTCACACACACACACACACACACACACACACACACACACACACACACACACACAAACACACAAGTTTCTTGTATTATCCTTGGAAGGACCTCCCACTGATCATAATTAATAATGCAGCTAATGCTATGTTACACCTAAACCTAACCCAAACCTCGTCCTCAA
This sequence comes from Pangasius larnaudii, assembly GCA_037576815.1. Taxonomy (NCBI): domain Eukaryota; kingdom Metazoa; phylum Chordata; class Actinopteri; order Siluriformes; family Pangasiidae; genus Pangasius; species Pangasius larnaudii. The sequence continues at coordinate 14,907,362 of CM074940.1, forward strand.
TAACTAAATAGAAACCTTTTGGCTAATTCTTTTTTTTTTTTTTTTTAATAAAATCTGCAAGTTTTCCTTGTGGGCACCTCCTTGATGGTACCACCCCAGCGACAAGTATACATCCTGATACATTTGGAAAATGTACAAATGATACACCAGGAAATAATATAATTTTGAGTTGTATATGTTTTTTTTTATCCTCTATTTTCAGCCAGTAGGGACTGAAAACTGGTATGCAGTATATGTGTGTGTGTGTGTTCCTCTGGCATATGGTCATGACTCAGCTGCATGCGCACGTACGGAGCGTGTGTGGTAGCACCTCCAAGGATTACGGACACTTAGACACAATGACCCGCATTGTGAGGCGCCACACTCCTCTCCACCCTCCCTACTTAGTGAGCTCAAACACACATGCCTCATTATTCAAACAATCTGATACTGTCACATATCCTTTCGTTCTTTATGTTATCCTTCTTTAACACTCTCTCTTTCTCTCTCTGTTTTCTAACTAGTGAGCTGTTAGTGGCAGACATTCGTTTACAGCACTCGGGCAATGAGTTAGCAGCAAACACACACACACACACACAAAACAATCTAATATGAACACATAGATGTAGAAATAGTATATATTTTTGTGTTCTGGTCAGGAGTCATTTGCTTCATCCAAAAAACAATTATGCTACAGTTTTCAACAGTCTCTTTTTGACTTCCTCTCATGACTCAGAAGTGTGTATCAGCATGCCCACAAGAACCACTTAGTATTTGCACTGCAAGAATTTGGCCCATGTCAAATCTAATTGATGACCCCAGCTCTAAAGTTAAAAAAAAAAAAAAAAAAAAAAAAGGAAACTGAATCAGATCACAATGACTTCCTGCTCATGAAGTCTACAGTTATGTTGGCTCAGTAGATTTGTCTATTGAACTTCACTTGAGTTGATCAAATAAGTTCAGCCATATGTATTCAACAGATGTTGGTGCCCGAGGGTTAAAAGTAATATAGGAACACAGCCATAGAATTACCCAACGTTCGACAATTTATAATGGATTTTTACTAGAATGATCAAGATTTGCATTTAGCTATTAAAACCTCATTTGATAGTTGTTTTGATATAAAACATGGAAAGAAAGCATCGTCAGTGCATGGACATTAAGAAGGTGTGATGCATATTTCTCTGTAGGCATGTACGCGTGTGCATGCATGCATTTGTGTGCAGTAACTCCAACTATGGCAGATGGTTAGTTAGTTGGCAAAACATGGCAGTTCTAGTGTTGTGTTTGTATGAGGGAAATATTGACTTTACAGCCATATACAGAGACAAAATGCAGTTTGACACAAGACCTGGGCAACTCTGGGTGATGCCCCCGACATTCGTATACCAACAACAATCTTCTACCCCTGCCATCCCTCTTTCAAACAAACTCCTACTCCTGCAGAGAGTCCTACAAACTCTCTCCCCTGTCATCTTGAAGCCCAGAAGGTCCTTGCAACCTGAGTCCCACAAGTTCTTACTCCTGCCACCCTGAGGCCCACAAGCTCTTATTTCTGCCACTATGAGGCCCACAGCTGCTTCCCCTGCCACCTCTTTTTTCCAATACGCTCCTACTCCTGTCATCCTGAGGGCCAAAAGCCCCTGCCATTTTGAGGTCCAGAAAGTCCTACCACCAAAAGTCCCACCAGTTCCTCCTATTCCTGCCACAGTGAGGCCCACAAGGTCAGTCTACCCCGGTCAGTCTAAGGTCCAGAGACTCCTAAACCCTGTCATCCTAAGGTTCACAAGCTCCCACACCTGTCATCCAAAGGTAGCTGTATCATAGGGAGTTTTTCCTTGCCCCTTTGGCTCTTGCTGATGGTTAAGGCACTGATGTGAAGCTGCTTTGAGACCGAGTGTATTGTAAAAAGCACTATAAGAACTCTCACTTACATATTATTTAATTTATATGACAAAAAAAAACCCAGCATAATCCTATCTGTGCATGTATATGCTCACCCCTCTCTCTCTCTCTCTCTCTCTTAAATTAGTACAGGCACTACAGGCATGTAGAGATGTTTTTTGGCTTGATCTGTTTTACTATCTTTCATTGCTTGAATGTTTACAGCAAAGACGTTTCCTTTGGCATCACGTGGACCGTACAAGCCAAACAGGTGCAGATAATGTCACAATCTAACACACACACACACACTTACCTGCACATTCCTGTATAAACTGCAAACTGATGTAATGTTCAGAAGCAGCATTTTCTACAAAGTAAGCTTATAACTCTCCGAAGTGCTGCAGATCTGGGGTGTGTATGTGCGCATGCTCCAGTACGAAGAACAATAAAAACTTGAAACGTGGGTGTTTGTTTGACTTGTACCAGTCTGAAGTTCTAACATTTAATAAAGGGAAATTCTACAGCCTTTTAAGCATTTTAGCATGCTTTGCTAATTGATAAGGTTTTAAAGATATGTGGCAGAGACTCTTAGATATGAATGTGGATTAGTCTTGAGGATTTTTGGAAGGTGCTTTTTTTTCACCCTAGCTCATTTTTTTTTTTTTTTGCTCAAATTTGAAATTGTTTATGTATGCTTTGTTTTTGTATGAATTGTAATTCACTTTACTGTTTTTTTCTCTTGTGTGACTGAGACTTCCTGGTAATAAGGATCGCTCTACTTCTGAGCCTTTCTCTCTCAACTCTAGAGCTCAATCCACACACCACACTGAGTTGGGGGAAGAGAAACATGTTTGATGTGTGAAGACAGAATGATGGGCAAGCTGGAACACACTCCTACCCTCCAGGCACCCCTTCAGGGCCTCCTCTCTCCTGCCCGGGTGTGCCGGACTCTTAATCCACGCTAGTACGGACCTCACAACCTCACATCAGTTTGCTCAGCTGTTTTGTCTCTATTGTTCATGTTTCATATTATACCTAAGTTTGATGTTGTGCAGTCATGTGTAACATTTTACCCTTTTTCCTCGGAACCAGTACATCATCATACTCACCCTAATGCGTCTAAACCCACACACACACACACACACACACACACTCTATTATTTAAATGGTCTTGTACTGTACTTTAGCTAATTAATGCTAACATTAACCTCAGATCCACAGAAGGAAATCTTTTGCCTTGTTTAGTTGAGTATAGCGTGTGTGTCCCTATCATCATGGGGACATTTAAGGTAAAAAGTTGAATACATGCCTACGCGCGCACACGCACACACGCACACACACACACACACACACACACACACACACACACAATCTTTGTGGTCCAATGTCACTTATACTCAAACTTGATTTGTCTGTATGAAAGCATGTGCTGACCTGCAAACCTGTTTGCTTAGTAGGTTAGGCAACAACCTGAAGGTTTTAAGAGGAGCACACACACACACACACACACACACACACACACACACACACACACAAGATAACTAAGAGAACAGAAATACACACTTTGTGACATAGCTGTTTATTTTCTTGTGTGTGTGTGTGTGTGCGCGTGCATGCAAAGTGAGATCATCAATCCTCGTTCAAAGGTGATCAATGAGGCAAAACCAGTCAGCACAAAGAAAAAGAAAAATGGAGTGTGACAGTTGTGTGTGTGTGTGTGTGTGTGTGTGTGTGTGTGTGTGAGGTGTTGACATGAGGAGACTCCAGTATCAGTATCTTTAGCGTAATTTCACATGAAGGAAACTCAGACACAATGCGGTGTTTGTTGAAACGTTGTGCTCCACTGACAAGGAATAGAGAGTATGTGTGTGTGTGTGTGTGTGTAGTTAGTAAACTAGCATCTCTCTCACACACACACACACACACACACACACACACACACACACGTACAAGGATAATGACAAAGGACTCTTGTGTCCTCTTTTTATTCTTAACCACTGACACTATTATTAGCATGTTTATTATGTTAACAATATTAGACTTAGCTGTAGATGCTAGTCATATTTTTCCACCAGTAAACTGTATTTTGTAAGGAGGAAGTCATTTATTAGATACTAGATAGTGTTTAAAGACATGATCTTGTGATTTCCAGATGAGAAGGAGAAGAAAGAGGTTAAAAAGGGATAAAACCACGAAAACACTCTTGCTAGGTACTGTAACTTTTACAGTAGCTAGCATGTAGCCTTCAATAAGGACAATGCAGCAGTGTAGTAACAGTGAAAAACAACTCAAAACCTTTGGAAATATTAACATTTCCCTCAGAAGTGTTTGTAAATTACTAGGAAAAAGGCTTCAGGTGAGTAGAATTACACTACAATTACACTTAGCGCCAACCGCTAACCGAACTTCCGTGTGTTCTGAAAGAGTCAACAATGTGTCAGAAAATTTTGACTTCTGAAGTTGTGATTACCAAAAGAGTGGGCTGTTTGTGGAAAGGTTTTGTAAACAAAGTGAATATAGCATATAACACAAGATTTAGTAGTTCTAGACAACTGAATTACCTGAACAGACTGTTTGTGTCACACCTCACACTCGACTGAAGTGTAGTGGATAGCTAAATGACGTAGGAATAAGTTTTGGTAAATAAAAATACCCTACCCACGAAATCATTGTAAACACACACACACACACACACACACACACACACACACACACATACAATGAGTCACTGTTTCTCCTGGCCACACATTTTGGTTTGGCGTCTTCACTCAGACGCTAAATAAATCTTTCTCCGTGTTTTTGGTCAAAGATGTGTTATTATTCCAAATGCTTTGTCTTCCTCCTGCTAGACAAATCAGTGAACAATAAACCTTTGTAGAGAGCCTTTCTTGGAAATGAGATTAAAATGAAGTGAACCAGTCTGCTCGAAAAATCACTAAGATTACAGTCTCGGAGTGTTTTTTTTTTTTTTTAACCAGAATAAGGAACTTTAGCAAATCTACACTTTTAGCAAAATAATACAGTGTGGAGGCCAATTGTTACTTTGTTGACATTACAGTGTGAGATGGATATCATGGTAGATTGTATAACTACGTACTGGCGCATGCTCATATGTGTTATTCATCATTAATCCATTAGTAGTGCCTTAATTTAGAGAGGAAGTCGTAAATCCGAAATGTGAGGGAGTGTGTGGTCAAGGCATGTGCTTTAATTGTGTGTCTGTGTCTGTGTGCGTGTGTGTGTGTGTGTGTGTGTGTGTGTGTGTACACTTCTATTTCTCTTGGCTCTGTTCCTTTCCTTAATTCTGCCAGTGTGCATGCCTCCCAAATTCCTGTGGGAGGTTATTACAAGTGCATGCTAACACACACACACACACACACACACACACACAGAGTGGCATCTAATGAGCTTCTGCCTCATGGGCATCTAGATTACAGCAGTGAAGGAAATTATTTTTCTAATCACTTGTAATCTCGCCAAAACTTTTCATTTTCACTCACTCTGCAACATGGTGAACATGTAGTAATGAAATTTTTTTTTTTATTCTTTTCCTTTGATGTCACAGTTTCTATGGTAACAACTTACCCAGGGACTCGTATGGCAGACGTAAACAGATATTCCACATAAACAGATTTTTTAAATGTGTGTAGTTGTTGATATGGTGACGTTTCCAGCACGGAGTCTCCAGAGCAAGAGACAGAGGTAACAGGAAAGTAACTATAAACAATAAAAATTGTTAGTGTTGGCCAACTGCTGTGGTATAAGAGGAATAAAGCACTTGGTGTTGTGCAGTTTTGGGAAAATAATCCACTCTGGGTTGGTAACAGTAACTCCGCTTCACCTCAGGCCGCATCACACCACTCTGTTGTTAATTATTTTCCTGTAACAACATTCTCTATTGTGTTTTATCCCTTACTTCTAGTATGCGATATATGGTACATTCGTTTACTCATAATTGCTAACATAGCTAACATAATTGTCTTGACTTTTTGAACAGGGTTAGCTATTATCTGCTATGGTTTTTTTCTGAACCGTCAATGCCCTTATGCTGTCTTCCAAATAAGACACACTTTATCACTGTCTGCAAACAGCAATATTGTGTATGCTGAATATCATACTATCTTATAACTAATTATTAGGGCAGGACCACTGTTAGTGCAAAGGCCATGATGTAACATGATGTATGTGGGTGGTGTGGCAGGGTCATGACCTAACACGTGGAGATGACCTCACTGTTTACATTGCTCTGTTTATACATTTACAGAGTCGCTTGTCAGACGTCTTATGGAGAAATCTGAGACCAACAAGAAGTTCATTTATGCATCTCGTATGTACATTTTGAGATTTCAGTTATACTGGTGAAAAAATTCCAACGATTTATTATTAGCATTATTATTATTAGCCCACAGCAACTTAGTATTAGAATTCTAAGAAAGTAACTAATACTAGCATTAGTCTCATAATAATAATAATAATAATAATAATAATAATAATAAT
>CM074940.1:14929986-14948997 GCA_037576815.1 Pangasius larnaudii
TGTGTGTGTGTGTGTGTGTGTGTGTGTGAGAGAGAGAGAGAGAGAGAGAGAGAGAGAGAGAGAGGGAGGGAGGGAGGGAGGAGGGGTTGGGGTAAGTCCACAAATGAAAGATTTCTGTAATGGTTCTGTCTTTACATTTACATAAATTATTATTATTTTTTTTTAATATTTAAGCCAATCTAATAGGTAAGATCTGATCTGGTCATCTTATGACACACAAGATACAGTACAATACGTACAGTATAAACACAACTCTACAGTGCCTTGCCTAAGTATTCATCTCCCTTGAACTTCTAAACATTCTATAGTGTTACAGCCTGAAACTGAAATTGATTTAAATGTTTAAAATTTTGTTTTTGTGCAGAAACCCAGCACTGCACAATACATTGAGAACACCCATCCCCACAATGAAGCATGATGGTGGTAGCATCATGCCGAGTTACCATTGGCCTCTTTGGGTGATGCATACTTATTACACATTTTTTATCCGTAAATAATGATGACAAATAATCCCAAAACTAGATTTGATATTTTAATATCAGTTATAAATATTGCATTTTAAGAAATCTGTGGAAAGATGGAATAGACATTTTATGAAAAGGAATTGCTGTTTGAATTACTTATTGAGCTTCAACCCAACAGAAAAGTAAGCCACATATTGCACGTGTGTTTTATTTTCTTTTGACGCGTGGTGTTGAAACAGCAACTGTTTGCAGCTGTAACATATTTAACAGTTACATTTGATTCATTGATCAGAACTTTAAGAGCCTACAGATGTGGCCTTTACTCAGCCGTTTAGCTGTGATTTGTTTAGTCTTGGCCGTTTATAATATTAAAGATTTCAATAACTATTTTTATGGGATAACATCAAATATTGTGTGGAACCACTGAAGTCCTAACAAGTTTGGAGTGTACAGCATTTGCAAGTTTTTCTTTTTTTTTTCCTTTGATCCAGAACAGCAGAAGTAGGCAACAGCTACCTTGGAGTACATTTAAGGAGTCTTGACATTTGGTATATATTCGATTACAGACTTAGTAAACGTAGTTATATGACTTTAAATGCAGAATGTGGGGAACATTGTTTTGTTGCTTTTTTTTTTTTTTTTGCATGATGGTGAGCTTGGAAGGATTGCGTTTCCCTTACTTATAGATCTGCTAATAAACTAAAGAGACAAACTTCAGACAGCAAATATACTCAAATGCATTTGGGATAAAGGCAAAACTATATAACATTTTGGCTCCGTTATTACATGTACAGTTCTACTAAATCTGCTGCTTTACTGTGTGAATTAATGTGTTTTTGTTATTCTGTACATAGTGTATATCTATATTTGATGTGTTTAAGGATTTATTTGATTTTTATCACTCCCTTTGCTCCATGGGCACCCACAGAGTTCTGCTTTGCTGGTCTCTCTAGTGTGAGATTTCTGTGCTGAAAGCAAGTCACTGTTGTACATCGACTGCTGAAATAAACGACTGAAGAACAGAGCCACACAAGTGTCATCACAGTTTTAGCATCCTCTATTAATCCTCTGTTAATTTAACATGTTGCTGACTCTCAGCACTACTGATGACTCATTTAGATTGGAGCATGCATATGCACACAACATTCCGTCAAAAGAAATCGGCTCTTTGTGATTTGCTCCTGTCTTGTTGTCCTTAACGTGAAATCTTAACAAGTTGTGGCAGAAGCAATAATGTGCCTTGATCCTGCTCGTTATACCCTGAAGCTTCAGCGGTAGAAGAGAAACAAAACATAGTTTTACACTGACCTCTAGTGGATGATCCTAATTTTCCCTGAAGGCCAAAAGAACACCAAATTATTCATTCATTCATCTTCAGGAACTGTGCTATTCTGATCGGGGTTATGGGGAATCCAGAACATACCCAGGGCATGGGCATGGGCATGGGCAGTGGTAGCTCGGTGGTTAGGACGTTGGGCTACCGATCGGATGGTCATGAGTTCGGTCCTCAGCACCGCCAAGCTGGGACTGCTGGGCTTTTGAGCAAGGCCCTTAACCCTCCACTGCTCAGTTGTATAAATAAAATAAAATGTAAGTCGCTCTGGATAAGGGCATCTGCCAAATGCTGTAAATGTAAATACCCCAGTATCAGCACCAGTCATACAGCGTACAAGTTGGTAATACTTTTACACAACTAGTAGAGCTTATTATTATTATTTTTTTTCATTGTAATTGGTAAATATTGTAAATAATTGTAGGTTAAAAAAAATTCTTTGATTATTTGTGCTTATTTTTTGTTCATTTTATTTAGTTGTCTACTTTCTTCAATGAAATTGAGCTAGCTAGTTAGCAGCTTAGCTGCTTTTTACATGACATGGCAGACACTGCTAATTTTGCCGACCTGATTTTGGAGAAGTCTTTTGTTGCTCTTGTTTATGACGAGAGAATAAGAGTTAAACAGGAAGTCAGACCAGCAGATGAAATAAAACATGCAGATAACGGCCACCCATGCTTCCCCTATTTTAAATACCATCAGCCACCTTTGGCATAAACATAGGAGCTTCATGGATTTGAACTTGTGACCGCCTGACAATAGGGCAAGCAATTTTGTATTGTGCCACAACATTACACAGATAATTGCTAGTACATTCAAAACATGTACCCGCTGCTTCCTTTTGATGAACGCAAAAGAAATACAGTTATGCATGAACTTGTCTCTTCAGTTTTGACTCGTATTAACACATGGAAAATGCTTCCCAGATCCTATCTTTCATAAAAACACAGACAGTGGTGGTGAGTCATATCACAGCCAGGGTTGTTGGGTACAGAGTACAGTCCGTTAGGTCAGGGAAGTATTGTCTACTGTGAACAGTTGACTTAAATCATGCAGACTTCCTGAAGAAGCCACTGCTATATGCTGCATCATACAGCGGCAAAATCATTCTGCCCAGGGACAGTTGCATATCAGTTTAGTATGAGACTGCTGCCTGTGTTGAAATAGTTTGATTAGCGAGCCAGTAGCTTGGCCCGGAAGAGCAGTTGCATCAGCGTTAGTTGCCGGGGACAGTTCTGTTGTTCGAGTCAGTTTGGCCAGGGTCAGCTGTGTTGGTAGACTCAGTTTGGCTAGGATCAGTTGTATTGACTGAGTCAATTTGGCCAGGCACAGTTCTGTTGTTCGAGTCAGTGTGGTGAAGGTGCTTTGCATCAGTGAATTGAGGCAGTTGCACCAATGCAATGAGCTTGGGCAAGGACAGTTGTGTCAGGGCAGTCACTGTCATGTTAGTAGAGTTAATTTGTCAAGGCATAGTTGTGACAGTGGAGTCAGTTCGGCCAGAACTGGGTCAGGGATACTTGTACTGGTAGTGTCAGAAGTCAACGGAACCTAGGAGCCAGTGAACCTCATCATACCTTTTTATATTTATGATTTTTAAAAAAATAAAGTGATCTAGTTTGTAAGCTAATTAAAATACAAATCACAAATTAAAAAGGATGACGCAACCCTGTTTTAAACATTTTAAAAACCATACATCTTTACAGTGGATTTTTAAAATCATCATCTGTTTGGGTGTAGAAGAATGTTAACAGTATGACTATTTGACATTCCCTTTTCATGGCATACCATGACCCATGTACCATCCTACCCCAAGGCCATGATTTGGACCAGGCACATATTCTTCTCAGTCACATTTTGGATACCTAGGCAGTTAATAAAATGTCTTATCATTGATATGTAGTTTGCTTGTGCTAAATATGTTCGTGTTATGCTGTTGCGTCCAATCGACAATTAGAGACAAATAACTGTCAGTCAGTAAGCATATGATATATAACCATTTATTTCAATCTTTAAAGTGCACCCCAAATGCATTAATACTTCAGTTCATATTAAAGATAACACACAAGCATAAGCACCATCATAACATAAGCACAAGCACGCAATTTTACAATATAAGTTTACAATATAGTTAACATAATCAGAACGTACTTTATTCTCTTCGTGGCATGTTTTGGGCTTATCAATTTTTTTGTTCTGACCTGCCGTGTCTAATTTACTATTGGCATACTAGGAGACTATGAGAGTAGAGAGATAGGACATTGGCAATGGAATGCCTGTGGACACTATGCCACTAAGTTTACTAGTGTTTTTCCTTTTGTTTCCAGTGTGTCTTGATTATGTCTTTGGCTTATTTAAACTCATTAAGCTCATTAAACCTCTAATCAAAGGATGAACAAGGTGGGCCTGGCTTGTGAATATCTGTCCATAAGGAGACCAGCTGAGCAGGAGTGTATATAATCACAGCAATGAGATCAGAATAGTAGCACCGGTTGTACAGTTCAGGTGGGGTGAACACAAACCGCGCAGGGTTTGGAGGGTCTATGGGAGCAATATGGAGCCATTCAAGGCATAAGCCAATATACAGATCATCTCTTAAAATAGGCTTGATCTCCCTTGATGCCTTCAGAATCTTTGCTGGCAGGTCCATAGACATTATGTAGCACTTTCCCAAAGGGTATGGCGGATATAACGACTTGGAATACACCTCAGGAGGGACGTAAAACCTGCTCGATGGGTTTCTTATTACAGAGCTGTCATGCCGCACCTGGCCAGTGAGGTAGTTCCTCTGAGGGGTGCCGGGGCTAAGCAGCATACTTATCAGAGCTCTAACGTTAAACAGAATGTCACTGTCCACTTTCGCAGCATAGTACGCCTGGGGACAGCGATCTCTCAGCCATTCTAGCATCACCATGGTTTTGATAGTCACGTTCTTGCTGGAGTCTATGAAGTTGCTCTGAAGCAGATCCCCGTGCCGCAGGTTCTCCTGGTGTATACGGGCCTGTTGTATTTCTGCGTTTCTCCCACTCGGTAAGCCCAGTAGGAACAGAACCACGACATGTTTTTCTTGGACCAGCTTCTCATGCCCCCATGTATTCCTTATGGCGTTCCGTTCCATCACATCGTTAGGGGCCACTGGAGTGATGATCACCAGAAAAGGGTTGTGCTGGCACTTTTCTGGCTGGTCCAGGACGAAGTGGTATTTATAGGGATAAGCCACGTTGTATGATTCTGGATCTGGATGCTTTCCTTTCTTAAACTCTTGCATATCACATTGCTGAGTCCCGAAGATGAGGTAAAGTAATAAAGTGATGGCGGCCATCAAAATAGTAAAAGCACATGGGGCACTGGACACTGGCCTGACTGTGAAGCACCACCACTTCTGGTTACTGTGAGTGAGGTAGAGATGTGATATGTCATCATGGCTTGATAGTTTTTGTCTGGTGACAAACACAAAATCAACAAGCTAGCTAGACTTGTGCTTAAGAAGAATGCAGCAGAACTGATAATAATAATCTATTGCAAAACATGTAGTGAAATGCTACCTCTCGGCCCACTGACATAGACATAACATACTGATTATTGTTCATATTGTTATTCGTTATCTTTTTATTATTTTTTTTTAATTTTTTTTTAAAAACGTTGCTTTGGGAGTGTTCAAAGACAAAATAATTAGCACAGTAAATGTGTAGAACACAGCTGAACGTAACAAAGATTTTCATTCACTTCTATATCCTGTCCAACATTGGAACACTGTAGTAGACACACCAGCTTACCTCATCTTTTTCTTTCTTTGCGCAGGGTCCTGAGGTTAGCGTTGTTCACCGGAGAAAAACCTAGCACCTGTTACAACACCTGCCCTTGCTTCGCCGCAAAACAGCCTCGATCCTTGTCAGCCCAGGACGTTTAATTTTCTTCAACCTAGCTGCACTGCTTATTCACAGGGTTTCCCTGCGTGCATTGACAAGGTAAACCAGAGTCGTGAATACATATGTAAATATATGCACTCTCCCTTACTCTCACGTCACTGACACACCTGCATTTCAGCAGTGTTTCAAATGCCTCATTAGCTGTTTATCACCCAGAGGGAGATATTTGACAATGGCAAAAAAATTTCCTCTCCCCTCAGTGCAGAGCAAAGAAAGCACACTGGCAAAAGTATTAAAATCGACCACTACGAAATGCTAATTTAATAGTAAACAGCTGTCAATTTAAAGACCTGCAAAAGACCAGTTCTGGCACACGTCTATTCAGTTTCTTGAGCGTGACGTGCTGCCTTTGTGAGAGATGTGAGAGAATATATATATATATATAAAATATGTCAGACATATATCCAGATTTCAAAGTCATACCCAGGAGAACCAGTTTTGACGAGCTGATTCCGAGTTGTGTTAATTAACTTTGAAAATGGCCATTTAATAAGGTGCAGTATTAATAAATCTAATGTGATTGTAGTAATTTGGTAGGTGTGCCTGTGGAAGGTGCAGTGGCTGGGGGTGCGGCAATAATCGGCGCCATCAGATAGGCTTGTTCAGTTGCATATATAAATAAATCAGATTTCAGATTTAATGTTATATAAATCTACTACACAGAAATGGACTGGTGTTCCATCCATGCCGTACCTTCAGATCATGCTGAAATGACCATCGCCACTGGCTCCCAAAGAGATGTACTTAAATTCAAGGCAAAATGTCCAGCCTTTGATACGATATTGCCTCACTTCCTGTTTTCAATAGCCAAAGTCAAATGATGTTTCATAACTTAAGATCATGTTGCTAAATGTACTCCCTGTCTACTTTATTAGGAATGCCTATACACCTGCACATTCATGCGGTCATCTAATCATTCAATCTCGTGGCAACAGCGCAGTGCATAAAATCATGTAAATTCATGTAAAGAGCTTCAGTTAATGCTCACGTCGAACATCAGAATGGAGGAAAAGTGTTATCTCTGTGATTTCAGAGTATTTCAGAAACTGCTGACCTCCTGGGATTTTCCAACACAACAGTTTCTAGAGTCAAAATTGTGTGAAGAAAAAAAAAGAAACAACCTCCTGTGAGTGGCGGGTCTGCAGGCTGAAACACCTCATTAAGGAGAGAGATCAGAGGAGACTGACCAGACTGGTCTGAGCTGATAGGAAGTCTATAGTAACTCAGATGAATAGATGCATTTCTGCTCACCGCAGTTGTAAAGAGTGATTATTTGAGTTATTATATCCTTTCTGGCAGCTCAAGCCTACAGTATCTGGCCATTTGAGCTCTCTTTTCAGTAAGGTGTTTCCATTAACAGAACTGTCACTCACAGGATGTTTTTTTTTTGTTCCTCGCATCATTCTGTGTAAACTCTAGAGACTTTTGTGTGTGAAAATCCCAGGAGATCAGCAGTTTCTGTAATACTCATATCAGCCCATCTTGTACCAACATCCATGCCACGGTTAAAGTCCCAGACACCACACTTTTTCCTTTATTCTGAACATTACCTGATTCTCTTGACCTGTATCTGCATGATCGTTTGCATTGTTACCACACAAATTGCTTATTAGAGAAGCGCATGAATGTGCAGGTGTACAGGTTCCTAATAAAGTGGATGGTGAGTGCGACATGTGACAAGTCAGCGTTGCTGAGATATGCCCTCACTTCCTGTTTGGTGACTTAAACCTCAAATTTGTTTGGAGGTTATGGATGAACTACCACCGATTATAAATCAGAGTAACAGGGTTTTTTTTTTTTTTTTTTTCCCCTCCCCAGAACGGTCTGATGATTGGAGCAAAAAACAGTGTTTGTTCAACTTCCTGGCAAGTCACAATTTTTTTAATAATATGAACTCGTGGCAAGTTTCAGGAAGTCAAGCGAAAGGAGAGTCATGATTATATGTTGCGTGGTTCAAAACTTATAAGAAGTTTTACTGATTTGTGAATTTTTTGAGTCCCTCAGCATGAGGTCCTTCTGTTAGCTGCAAAGTTTGTTCAGAAAACATTACAACGTTGCTGAGACATACCCTCACTTCCTGTTTGCCGACTTCGGCGTCAAATTTGTTGCATGAATTTGTAAAAGTAATAATGAATAATGAACACTACAAAACTATCTATTTAATGAATGAATAATTGAATACATTGAATACTTGGATAAGTAAACAATTCATTAATTTATCTGAACGGAATTGAATGGAATTAACTAAGTTACTTGCGACTTAGGCGTGTTTTAAGTATGTTCTGATTCAGAGTTAAATATATTAGCTTAAGATTACAGAAATATATTGAAGGCTGTAGTATTTGTATATCAGTGATCTGAATCATACTGGAGGAACCTGTCCAGCAAGCCTGCTACAATAACTGCTAGAGGAACACGCCTTAAATCCCTCATAAGCCTAATAGAATAATGAGCAAATAATAAAAGTATGTTTCTGTTAGCAAATTAGTTTTGTTACTAGCTGGGTAGATGGGTTTTTTTTTTTTAGCAAATTCAGGTTGCCTAACCTAAAAGCAGCAATTCATTTCTTTGTGTATGACAAACATGACTAGTTATTATTGATTATCAGCACACCTTGCAAACTCTTCAGGGCAGGGAGGGCCTCAACACTGAGGTATGAAGTGTTGGGCTAGCAACTTGGCAAACCATGTGTTGGTCAGTTAATGAGGTTATTCCAAAATAACAGAACCTAAATACAGTCATAAGTATTTGGACAGCGACACAAGTTTTGTAACTTTGCCTCTATACACCGCCACAATATATTTGAAATGAAGCAATCAAGACGTGATTGAAGTGTAGACCTTCAGCTTTAATTCAAGAGGTTTAACAAAAATATTATATTAATCGTTTAGGAATTACAGCTATGTTTTACATAGTCGCTCCATTTTCACAGGCTCAAAAGTAATTGGACAGTTGACTGATAAGCAGTTTCATGGCCAGGTGTGGCCTGTTTCCTCCTTATTTCATGACAAATGAAGGAGATAAATGGTCTGGAGTTGATTCCAAGTGTTTGAATTTGCAATTGGTGGCTGTTCATGGGAACTCTCGACATGCGGTCCAAAGACGCGTCGATGCGAATGTAGGAGGCCATCGTTAGGCTGAAAAAAACAAAACAGACCTATCAGAGGTATAGCAGGAATCAGGGCATATAGCAGGATGTGGCCAAATCAACAGTTTGGTACGTACATTTTTAAAAAGAAGGAATGCACTGGCGAGCTCAGCAACACCAAAAGGCCTGGAAGACCACAGAACTAAAGTGGATGATCGCAGAATTCTTTCGTTGTTGAAGAGAAACCCCTTAACAACATCTGGCCAAGTCAAGAACACTACTGGTAAGACTCAAGAACAGAAATTAGAAATTAGAATTTACTAGGAAACATCTTTTAAAAAAAGAAAAAAAAAAGCCTGAAACAAGATTGTATGGACAGATGAAACCCAGATTAACTTGTACCAGAATGATGAGAAGAAAGCATATCACATCATCTGTCAAATATGGTGGAGGCAGTGTTATGGCATGGGCATGTATGGCTGCCAACGGAACTGGGTCACTGGTGTTTATTGATGATGTGGCTGGTGATGGAAGTAGCAGGATGAATTCTGAAGTGTACACTTTCTGCTCAGATTCAGTCAAATGCTGCAAAACTGATAGGACAGCGCAGTCAGTCACCTGACCTCAACCCGATTGAGCTGCTTTTTCACTTACTGAAGGCAGAAAGTAGGCAGCAACTGAAGGTGGCTGCAGTAAAGGCCTGGCAAAGCATCTCAAGGGAGGAACCTCAGCATTTGGAGATGTCCATGGATTCCAGACTTCAGGTAGTCATTGACTGCAAAGGATTTGCATCCACATATTAAAAATAATCCTTATATTTATAAGTATATTAGTTTGTCAAGGTACTTTTGAGCCTGTGAAAATGGAGGGACTTTGTAAAAAGTTGGCTGTAATTCCTAAACAGTTAATGCAACATTTTTATTAAACCCCTTGAATTAAAGATGAAAATCTACACTTCAATCACATCTTGGTTGCTTAATTTCTAATCCATTGTGATGGCGTACAGAAATGTCGAAAAATGTCAAAATGTGTGTCGCTGTCCAAATACTTATGGACCTGTCTGTATATAAATATATGCAAACTGTATTATTGGCTTTTTTGTTTCCCCCAAGTTCACTCTCAGCAGTTGCTCAGTAGTTCCTGGATTAGACATTAAAAGTCGAATAGCATTTGTGTACAGATGTTTCAGAGATGAGTGACATTTCCAGAGCATTAATGCAAAAATTAACAGTAAAATTCATTCCAATTGTAATCAAACTGCTCGCTAGCTCCTTAGCCAGGGCAGTTTTTTGAGAAACATTGTGCAAAAAGACATTCCATATTGGCAGAGGAGGACCTGAAATGCTGCTCGACACTGCAGAGACTGTGCAAAGCATTAATTATTTGGTTAGGGAAATTCGGGTGAGCGCTAAATGGCCCTGTTAAGATTCATGCTTGGCCTTCAGTGTCAAAACAATGTAGAGCTACCAGGTTCTAAGATTTCTGTCTGCACTCTTTGTTCTTAAAGCAAGAGGTCTGATAAAATATCTCATAGAATACTGAAAACATAGTGCCACAGCCAGAAATAAGTGTAGTTATCAGATTTCTTCTGCTGTATTCGTCTAAATCCACTTGCTCTACTTGTATTGCCTTATCAAAGAAGCTTTTTTTTTTTTTTGTAAAAGTAAATTGAAAGTTATTTAAGTTATTTAATTTTGCAATAAAAGAAAAACTTGTGAAAACATCTGACATTAGTAGTGTGAGAAGATTACAGAGCTTATTTGAGTTGTTGTTTTAAATCAGTGACGCAGTCACAGGCAGAAGAAGAAAACAAACTTTATTTAAATGAAACCTTTTTGAGAATCTGCTGTGAATTGAGCATCAACGTGAGCAGCAACAGGTACATTCGCACCTGTAGAATGTTTGCAGTTTGAAATGTTTGACTGTGTAGATATACTGTAATAATTACCATGCTTATGCTTTAAATAATCTATTCCACAGTTAACCAACATTAGCTAAGGAGTTTAGCTAGCTAGTTAACCACTGACAACATGATTTTGACGCGAATAGTGTAACAGTTAGTTGTGCAACAAGACACAAGTTCTTTTTCACATTTGAAACAGATTTGTTTGGTTAAAGCACCTTTATAAATTGCGAGACACAATAAAAACGACGAATAATGTCCTAATCTAAATCTTTGCAGGCTGGGCCTGGTTTGTGAAGATCTATCCAGAAGGAGATCAGCTGAGCAGGACTGTCCGTTATCACAGCAATGAGGTCAGAGTAATAGCAGCGGTCGTACACCAGAGGTGGCTTGACCACGAACTGCTCCTTGTTTGGAGGGCTCGTGGGAACGATACCAAGTTGTTCGAGGCACAAGCCGATATACGCGTCCTCGATGAAAATGGGTTTAATTTTTCTTGACGCATGCAGAATCTTTGCCGGAAGGTCCATGGAAATGACGTAGCACATTCCCAAAGGGTATGGCGGATACACCGGGTTGGGATACACCTCATGAGGGATGTAAAACTTGCTGGATGGATCTCTGATTACTATATTCTCGTACCACACCAGTCCAGTAATGTAGTTTCTATGATATTGAGTGGGGTGCAGCAGCATTTGTGTCAAGGCGCCAACGTTTAGCAGCATGTCGGCGTCCACTTTTGCGGCATAATACACTTGTTGACAGTGATCTTTCAGCCATTCTAGCATCACCATAGTTTTAATTGTCAGGTTCCTGTAGGAGTCTATGAAGTCACTCTGAAGCAAATCCCGATGCTGCTGGTTCTCCTGGTGTATGCGGATCTGTTGCGTTTCAGGGTCACTCCCACTCGGCAAACCCAGCAGGAACAGAACCAGAACATCTCCATCCTGGACCAAGCTGTCATTTCCCCATGTCCTTCTTATGGCATTACGTGCTTCCACATCATGAGGTGCCACCGGAACAATGATCACTATATACGGGTTGTGTTGCTCGCACACCTCTGGCTGGTCCAGGACGAAGCGGTATTTATGCGGGTAAGCTACGTAGAATGATTCCAGATCCACAGATGGAATATTTTTCTGTCGCTGGAGACAAGTGCCAAAGAAGTGGTATATGCAAATGGTCCCGAGCACCAGCAGAAAACCAAAACACCAAACACCATACTGGAGCCAAACATGCCTCCGAGTCCCTTTCTGCTGCTTTGCCACCCTAGAGAAAGTGGAAAGAGTAGGAAAGAAAGAAAAAACAGCATGATCCATTCTCCTTTAAATTCTTTTTTAACCCATATTGTCAAGCAACAGAAGACAAGTTTACTGAACTATTTTCACTTGTGCTGTGTTAACCATAAATACAGAAGTATGCATCTGTTCATTCATGCGAATACACTGGTCAGTAGTCCCAAGGTGCACCAGCATGCACAGGGAGTTTAAAGTTGATGTAAAAATATTTTACATGGAGACCAATGCTCTAGCTTCAAATGTAGTAACGGAAGCTAATAAGTAAAAGCACAAAGGTATATCATGTTTTAGCAAAGTTTCATTTAGAAAAGCATTGGAATGTACCCGATGGGCTCAAAAGTGAGATATTATTATAGTACTGACTGAACAAACCTGCCTTAGGTTTCACAAGGCAAGAATGGAAATGGCTACACAAATGACTGTAAAGAAAACACAGGAGTTCCCTATGTGAACATTTGACCCAAATATGACTTAATCTGCATGTTTCTAGACGTTCCATACGGTACATGGATATCCTGAAAGAGCTAACTCCACACTGCCGGACTTACCCCATCTTCCTCTAAGTGTATGATGAGTCCTGGTGTTGGGATACACCTAAAGCCGACGCTATGGTACAATCATGCTTCCAGGTCTGCAGTCATCCATGCATTCATTTGCTAATAGAACAAATAGACCCTCATCTTGTCAAGGCATATCCAAACCTGTATCTAGTTATGGTGGGACGCTTCCTAGTCACGAAGAATTGCAGCGAGTGAAGACCTCTTTGCCCTGGACAAATGAAAACAAATGACAGGGCGAACAAGTATTTGCAGGTAGATGGTGCCGAACTAGCCCCACCTTGGTCAGCATATTTTTCTCTGACGCTGCCTCTCCTCTGGTTGTGTTGGGTTTCTTTCCGTAAAACACGCCCTCTTTTATGATGCAGGTGGGTTAAGTGTGCAGGCTCTCTTTTCTCCCATATGTGTGTGTCTGGGCAGGTATTTATACCTTTGTGTAGATATACAAATGCCTATATAAAGGCAGGAAAACAGGACTTGAATACAGAAAATTCAATAAAAAAGGAAAAGACTCAGAAAAGTCCAATACGTTTATTTGGAAAAACTAAAGACTAAACATTTGTTTTTGGGTACTGAGATTAGATTAGGGCTGAAGGTATGAGTGACCTTAGTCGCAATTACTGTGCTACAAAACAAAGTACAAAACGCACTGACTTGAGTAAGACTTGAGTAATAAAAGTACAGAACAAGAAAATTACTCAAATAAGAGTAAATATGTCGTCTTGTGAATTAATGTACAAATCACTATTTTGCATGTCTAAAATTAACACAACTAATCTGAAAATGTTCTGTCTGAGGAGTGTGTTTTTGAATTAGCTAGCTCATGTTATTTCATACATGTTCCTAGCTACAAAGTTAACTATCTAGCAAGGATGCCCCTTACACGTCTTAAGTTTAAGACAAAGTTTTCATACTATAAAACATCAAAAATTCTAGCTAGCCAATCTAGCTAACTTGGCTTGCTAATGGCTTAATGTAAATGTTTCTACAGGTAGGATGTTGAGCTGTGAAATACTGGAAGCTCCATGGGTTTTGACTGGGATAATTTGAATAATTTATTTTAAAAAAAAAAAACTCCAAAGAACTGTGATATTAATTATGTTTAAAAAAAAAATACCTTAAGACGTGTCTATTTGTGAAATGTTTTACAGGAGACACCTAAAAAATTGCACCGTTCTTTTTCATATAAATTAGACTAGTAAAATACAAATCCAGCGGAAAAGCCAATTCACTGAAGGGGAAAGGACGTAGAATGTGAGTTGGATGAACGTTAGCTAGCTTGCTTGGGTGCGATCTTGGTCTCTTTTTAAATCAGCAGAATGTAATAGTTATTCTAAAATTGTATCGTTTTGACCACGATTAAATAGTAAATATTGCCGTTATATTTTAATTTAAACAAGTTTTTTATGCTAAGCAGTGTGTCCTATGAGGCGATGAAATGAAATATGAAAATATTTGCTAATCGTGATGTCACATGATCAAGTTTGCAAGGTAAGCTCCCCCCTTGTTGATGGAACGACCCCCATCATGCAGGGCAAAGATTTTTCAGTGTTCATTATGTTTCAAATATTTTCAGTTTTTTCATTTATTTATTATTAAACAAATCCGTTCAATAATAATTATACCAATACCAATAGACTATCAGTTCCGCTGCAGCAATAGAAACACTCGTCCGGATTATTAAGTGAAATAAAGGCACGTTATGGTTTAGTATTTCCTTACGTGTCTTTTGAGCTGTTTTCAAGAGGCCAGTGCTGTCAGGAGACGTTATTTGTATAGGGTCCACTCCCACTACAGACATTCTTCCCCACCTCGTGTTCAAACTCACTTTGTTTTCTAAGATAAACTTTTGAATGTAAAGAGAAAGCCTCAGCAGGACGTTATCCTGTTGTTCCTGCTGTCCTATTACACTGTCATATCCTGTTCTTATATTTATCTGGTTACTTTGTATGAAACTGGCTTAATTTGGATATAGACAAAACAAACATCATTACCATTAATCATATTTATGGCTGATATTGTGGCAGACCGCGGGTGTGACACGCCTGAACATGATTCCGTAGTGTAAAGAAAAGGAGTGCATAGTGCAATCTAGTATGTAAGAAATAAAACATGCAGGTATAGGAAATTAATCAACGATCATACCATACTTTTTTATCAGTTTATATAATTACATTTAATGTCGAACATCCATGAAACACAGTACAGTACTATAAACAGTCATTCTTGCTCTTTCTCTTAGTAAGAGAGAGGGGGGAAAAAAAGATGGAAACTTAGTTACAGCTTTATACTTCGCTGTTACAAAGCAGTGACACTGGAGACTCCTTCCATAAATGTTACACATGTCATTTACACAACATGTTTTCTAATCTGTTTATTATTAATTTAAGATCAGGAGGAGTGGGACATGTATAAATATATCATGGTTAAGTCATCCAGAAAAATGGAAGCAAAGTGATTATAAGTAGCTAGAAAGAGAGCAAGCTACATGTAGCAATGGAAAGAAGTAGCTAGATAGAAAGCTAGCTACATGGACCAATATTGCTAGCTTAACTACCTTTTTATTAGCATGGCATTAACTAAGCTATTTTCCAAATAAGATACGTTTCCAGTAATTAACTCCTTTTCATTTCACCAAGTCGCTGTGTAGCATGACGAAACGATCTCGATATTTCCAGAAATGAACTGATTGAAAATCTGTGGAGTGAGCCCTCTCTATATTCTGTTGCTTTTTTGTTTATTGTTTCATATAGCTCAGTGATGCTAACGCTTCACACTGCGAGTGGTTTAAAAGCAGAAAAGCAGCAATGAGTTTGACGACATAGCTTCAGTATTGTTGCTTTTTCGTAGTAGCTTGTAGTCTAGCTGGGTTGTTCATCAAAGGGTAGTATGGGTATAGCGTAGCCATTTTAAACCGAGAGTAGCTTGTATCTTGACAAGTTGTGACACTGGTGATTATCTTTAAATACTTTCCCTGAAGGGCTGCATGTGAAGACTTGTTTCAGTCTGCAGCTGTGAGAGGATTCTTGACTGAGTCTGTTGTGTGAACAACAACTGCTTCACTCTTACTACAAACATACTTTAACTCGATTTAATTCCTTGTTCAAGGATTTGAAAGGAAATTAGCTTGAAAATAGACCAAGCAGCACTGTTCCAACAGCTGATTTCTGGATTTCAGAAAGCTTTTAAATTTTTACAGCAGATACATGGAGTGAATTTTCACACACACACACACACACACACCAGCCCCCCAGTTGTGTCGGATAGCTTGTGTTGGTTCCCTCATTGGCTAGTTATTACATTGCCATACTGTCCATGCATTAGCTACGAGCTGCTCTTGTTGCTCAGTACAGCACTCATTTCTCAGACTTGTCCTCTCAGACGAAGCGATGTGTCCAGATGTCCAGACATATATGCCGCGAAATTGCAGTCATGAGGCTTACTTTTGCTCCCTCACTCTTGCTCCACAGATCCAGAGCTTAGGGCTCCGTTTCAAACACGACCTTGGGCACGGTATGAGTGCACACAGGAGAATCTGTGATGTGTTTTGTTATGGTGATGTGTTTTCATTCAGGCAGTAGACTAAACAACATATCTGGTGACCGCGCCTATATCGTGCTTCGCATGTTTACGCTAAAACACTCGCACATGTAGTGTTCAGTGGTTGTAAATTATCTAGGCGCAATATGGTGAAAGGTTTTTGGTTCTCGGTTTCTAATCGGTCTTGAGTAATAAACTGTGCCTTATGACTATAGATGGACCCCTTGTGTTGACCCCTGTTAGATACATCAGATGACCTCTAGTAGCTAGTAGTAGTTAATCTCTCACTCATTGCAAAATGTTTTCGGTCACCACCAATTAGTGAGGACTTTAAGTAAACAGCTGAACTGAGCAGTGCATAATATTTTACTTCCACCTTGTGGTCATATTTTGCTAGTACCATTTTGGTGCCGATGCATTTTCTGTCCAGATCTTATTTTTAAAAAATGGTTTCATCTTTTTTTTTAGTTTTTATTACTTTATTTGAGAATTTTTTTTCTTTTTACCTCATGAAGTATTGGGGGAAAAATGCGCAAATTATCATTAATTTTAGTATCAAACTCTAAATAACAATCATTTTGATAAAATGACCAATAAATATAACCAAGAGAATCCCAGCAATCATTTCATTTTTCAGCACAAATGTTTACATCATTAGGGAAATGGCCATATGGACTATATATATAAAACGTTATGTTTTCGGAAGTAAGATTTACAGCAGGAGATGATTCAATATGGAGATATTTAAAAATACACACAATTCTACCTGAAGAAGTTTATTCATGGTGTAGTTGAGGGTTTTCCCAACCAGGGGCTTGTGAAACCGCTAGGGGTTTGTGGTGGCATTGCAGGGGGGTTTGTGATACTGTGATGGAAATGTCGACGACATGTTAACCTAAATTTTAAAGTAAAAAACAAGAAATGAATTGAAACCATTAATACTGTAGCATTTTATTGTAAGGCCATAAGTAAAAAAAAAAAAAAAAAAGGGATAGAAGTTGATTGAATTACTCATGTTTCATGTCATGAGACAGGTTCTTAGCATGCGAGAGTTAAACATAAAAATGACATTGTTAGCTAGCTAAATCATTCTTTGTGGCTTCATCTTTAGAACTCTTTAAACTGGCTTAAAATGGACAGACACATTGTCAGTAAAAGAGGAGAAGCACAAATAAAACAACAAAAGCAAAAAAGCTATGTGCATGAACAGTGGCAAGGCCAGACCGTTTCCCAACTTAATAAAACAAACTTGCCCTAATTGTCAGTATATAAAGTTAATCTCCCACCCATTGCAACTCGCCTGTCTGTCCAATTTCACTGTCACTCAAAACTAAGCTAATGTTTGTTTAAACAATTTCACATCAATCCCATCCAAAAAAAAAAATCATCTTTTAATATGTTGCACACTGCAGTGTACACCAAAGAGGTCCGGTGGTAATGGCCTACAGTTTGTCTGAACTTGAGGAACCGGTCTGGTGTTAGCAGTCAAAATTAGAAATGGTTTCGTGCCATTTTGCAATACACCAGGGAATGCCTTAGTTTTGCTCTCTCTCTCTCTCTCTCTTTCTCCGCATTGATACTTGTATTAGAACCCTGAACAAATGCGTCTAGATGTAAAACGGTCCACGCAGAATTTACCTCTAGGAGGAACAAAGTTAAACCTTCAGGAAGCTAAGAAACTAAGAACTATCTATTTATTTATTTATTTTTTTGGACATATACAGTATACCTAGTTTTAGTACACAACAAATTGACAAAAAAGTACAGCATTCCTTGGGGGGAAAAAACCCCAATCAAAAATCCAAGAGACCCCCTGTACGTGAATGGAATTTTATTTTTTTTTAATTTCATTTATTTATTTATTTAGGCTTTTATTACGGTATGGAAATCGGATCACTTTTCTGACCTCCACTTCCTCACACTCCGTTTCTACCCCCTGTAACTGGATCATATGAACAGTTCTGCATTGTACTTTGGAACCTGTTTTCTTTGTGATTGCATGACAGATCCTTTTTTAATCTTTATATATCTTCTGTTCTCTTTTTTTTTTTTTTTTTTTTTTTACTTGGTATGGCCTTTAAAAATGTATATATATATAGTTTAAGTATGTGAAAGCTGCACCAAACCTCCATTTTATGTAACTGGCCATGTTACACTTTGTCCAGTGTTAAGTCTGCTGGACTTTTCCCACATTTTGTAGTGTTACACCTTCAATTCGAATAAACATAGGATTATTATTATTTTTTTTAATGTAACAGTTGCTGTGAAACCACTAAATTAGTACTTTCGGAAAGAGGCAAGGTTAAAGCATCCAATTTTTTTAGCTTGTTAATAATGAGTTACTAATCATTAGTACATTTTGCAGGTATGAGTTTATGGAACAATTTATTACTAGCTTTTTATATAAAATGCAACACACAAAACAGTATTACTTTTCAGTAAACGTACTAAGAAAAAGTCTAAGTCATTTGATAGCACCTAGATCCTCATGTGCTGTCATTTTCATCATATCAACACTTTACAGATTAACAGACGCTTTCAGTCTCTTCTCATCTTCTCTGATTTGCAGCTACGTACCGAGTAGGGCCGTGATTGCATTTCAGTGTAGCATGACTGCAACTTAGTGAAAACGCAATGCATCAGTCAAGTCGGCAAACAATTCTTTAAAAAGCAATCCCGTGCTGATTTGTTTTTCACTTGAAGGGTTCAGGCAACATGAGAACAATCAGGGAAGGCTTTGCTTTTCCGTGCATATTCACCAGTTCACCTTTTGATAAAATTACCAAGTTTGAGATAAAAATTACTTAAACAAATGAACATCAAATCTTTTAATAAAATGTGTGTATATACAGTATATATATATATATATATATATATATATATATATATATATATATATATA
>CM074940.1:14949097-14959362 GCA_037576815.1 Pangasius larnaudii
TATATATATATATATATATATATATATATATATTTCTATGAAGTGCAGCCAGATTTAAAAAAAAACAACAAAAAAAAAAAAAAAACAATCCAGAAATATTGTCCTTTTTTGTCAGAGAGAAGTATCTGTCTGTTTGGGTCTATCTCACCCAAACACATTTAAATAAAGTTAGGTCGTAACTTTCCATGCACAATCCGCCTTCAGACTTTGAGATGCTGGGGCTTCCTTACACGTGTTAGCTTGTTAGCTGTATCTTAGTCTGAAGAACTGGACGTGGTATGAGAGAGATATCTAGCGACACTGGGTACCAAACACGTTTTGCCTGATTGACTACATTTAGTGTAAGTGGGAAATTGTGTAGAGGTTCTGACAAACAAGAGTATATAAGAATTTTAAAACAACACACATCCTTACAACCCAGAGAAATTCGACATACAACAATGGGGTTTCCCAGGCAGATGTAGGGAGAAAAAGGGTGCCCGAGTCCGTGTATGTTGCGTTCGTTCGTTTATATTCAAATGAGAGTTTTTGGCTTTAACACATAATATTATATAAAAAACAAAAACTCTTATACTTCTACTTAGTCTGTTTTTCATCATTTCTTTTATGGCTCCAGAGTACACGTCTTGAACAGAAGATAGTCTGTCAAATACCCTACTTTTGTCGCCTGCAGATTTTCTTATTTGAATTCGTGAATATTTGATTTGTAGAATAAAAAGTTTCTGTTTTGTGTTTTCATTCGGAAAAACGAACACCAAAGGAACACAACATACACGGTCCTGCAAGCTGTATAAGGGGGATTATTATTGTTATTTAATTTTTTTAATTATTTTTATTTATTTATTTATTTTTTAAATAATGGCATTCCCTTACAATTTTGTGCCACCTCACACAAGGTGTAACAAGCACCAGCCGACGTCCCCCTAGATCCTCCCTCACGTTAAGCCCCGGACAGTATTATGATTAACATAAGAATTAACAGAGTCAATGATATGACCATGCCTTCACATTCTAATACACAATATATGCATTCTGAAAATATAAATATACTCTTCCACAGTAAGTCCTTCACAGTTTTCTAATAAAGAGAGAGTCTTTTTTTTTTTTTTTTTTTCTCCTGTAGAGGAATTGTAAATTGATCTTTCGTAACTGCTGTATAATGGACAGGCTCGTGGTGGAAGCGGAGCCTATCCTGGGAACACTGGAAGTGAGGCAGGAATATTTTGCATGGGACGCCAGTCCATCGCATACACATAACGCACCTAGGGACAATGTAGAGTTGCCAGTGTGCCTACCAGAATGTTTCTTTGTGGAGTTGGAGGACCTGGAGGATGTCCACACAGACATGAATTTCATGTAAACATCTGACAATTCCTGAAGTACTGGGCAAGTCTATATGTGCAGTGTTGTCTTAGTGCAGAAGGTTCTACCTGAAAAGCTGGGAATGTTTATTGCCCTCTAAAAACCTGTATATAAAAGAAGTCTCGATCTTGATCACGCAGGTCTCTTTAGGTCCTGCCAGAATGTTACTAGCTGCTCTGGGGAACTGAGGATTGTTGTGATGACCCTGGCGAACTCGCTGCGCTTATATTCGCCACTATGATAAGCCTTGAATTTGGACGGGTCGGGAGGGTTCGAAGGTGAGATGCCCAGTTTTTTCAAACATGCACCCACGTATGCGTCCTCGATGTAAAATGGCTTTATGTCTTTCGAGACACTGACGAGCTTCTCTGGAAGATCATTGGAAAAGACATAACCCATCCCCAGCAGGTATGCAGGGTAGACGTCCTCTGGGTACATTTCCTTCGGCACATACCACTTGGACTGTTGGTTTCGAATGACGGGCCGGTTCCACATAACCATCCCGGTCATGTAATTTTCTTTGGGCGTGTCCGGTGCCAGTAGCAAGCTCATGAGATTCTCCAGATTTAAGAACATGTCAGAGTCTATCTTCATGGCGTAGGATGCTTGAGGACAACGTGTGGCCAGCCAGTCCATGATCACCATGGTCTTTGTGGTCAGGTTATTGTATGTGTCTATGAAGTTACTCTGGATCAGGTCATGGTACTGCTGGCTTTCCAAACTCAACTGCTCTTGCTGTTTCGCTTCCTCCGCTTCCTTCCATAAACCCAGCATGAACAAGACAGTGACGATTTTCCCTTGAACAACACTCTCGTTACCCCACGTGCTCCGGATGGCTTTGCGAGCCTCCAGTTGTTGAGGAGCCACTGGTACCATGAGGACCAAAAATGGCTTCTGTTTCTCACATATATCCGGCTCATCTAGGATGAAATGGTAGTTGCGTGGATATGCTTCATGGTAAGGTTGTGTCTTTGGAATGTTTGTCGTCATTGCATCCTGATTGGTCGACTCTGTGGTATTAAGCCTGCTCGTCGTGGACACTACTATATTTGTGGTATTTGATAACTGTTCTCCAGCTGTTTGGTTATGGTGCAGAAAAAGAGGCTGCTTTACCAGCGTTTGATTGCCGATGCTTATGATGTTTGTTGGGAAGTAAAAAGAGTGAAGCTTTCGGCTAATCCCGGGGAGCCACTCTTGGGATATTCTGAGGGAGATGTTGGACATGTGGACAGAGGAGAGCCCAATGAAGACTACCAGGAGTAAGAAGATGAAGCAGATTTTAAACCTGCCCCGGATGAAGCAGGCCATCATCTAAGAGAGAGAGAATAGGTCATTTAATGTTAACATTTAATGTTACGAATGTTGAAATATAAATTCATATCTATATTGTTGAAAACTTGGCCCTTTAGCGCCAGGTCCAGTGTACTGAAATGAACTATTTTTACGCACTTTTGATTTCGCTCTCATTCACAATTGTGTCTAGACCGAAGAACAGGTAGTCATTACATGAGTCTCGAATTGAGTATATTACACCTCCATGGCTCTGAACTAGCCTTCAGTGTGAATGACAGCCGTTAGCATTATACAGTGTAAATTACAGCTTTTTACAGCTACTTTTTTTGTGCCTTATGAATTACACCTCTATGCTAACCTTGCATTACTAGGACTAGTTCTTCTAGTTTTTGTAGACTGTAAACACTAGACGTTATGTACTGAATACATCAAAGATGATTGCATTATCAGATTATTTTTCTTCAAATATGCAAACCAAATCCATAAAAATACAAATGTTTAGTGTAAACTTAGAGATTCATAACATCCTGTGATAGTTTCGTGTTGTCATATTTTCAGCTTCTAGTCCACATTTGGAAACATTATATGACATTATATGTTGCAAACAAGAGTGTGAATCCTTGAAGCAGAAAAATGACACTTAATGAAGCCGAGGCACCGCTTTCTTAAAGACCTCATTACTGTTATTCCCTTGAAGCTAGTCGCTAAGCTCGGAACCCTCAGCCTAGACAACACTCTGCAGTTTGACATCTTGGCTGGTGCCAGTGAGAATTTTGGGCAAGGTAACTACACTTTTGCAACTCTGACTAGAGCTCCACAGGTGTGTGATCAATGATCATGGCAACCATTGTAAAGTTAATCCAGCTGACTGAACCGCAAACATTCCTAAATGAACCACAGACATGTTGTTTTAAATTATGATGCCAGCAATCAAAGTAGAGTTAATGTGTGTGAAATATTCAATAACCATGAACCTTTCAAGGATATCCTCTCATTTGCACGGGTATTACAATGGACGATACCTGAAGAGATCAAGGTTCAAAATACTTCAAAAAAAAGTGCAGACCAATTGCAAATATGTCCATCATCTGTTGGTTGTCTGTTAATGCTCTCTTGGCTGTTCGCCATTTACAAATTTGTGTAAAGTGTTACTACTGGGTGTCCCAAAAGTCTCTGTACATTGGGGACTATGTGTGCCAGCATGACGTCGGTTGTGCCTTCGTCAGTGGATGTTCGTGGACGTCCAGTTCTCGGTTGGGCCGTAACACTTCCAGTCCTTTTGAATTTGTTAATAGGTTTGGCAACAGTGTCGTGTGTGTGTGTGATGTGCCTGCCATGTTTCCTGGTAAAGTCCATCGCAACCTTGCAACAGCTTCCCAATCCAGCCATGAGAATGATTCCAATACGTTCTTCTTTTGTCAAAGGCATTCTTAATGGCTAAATATATAGTATGTATAGAATAAACTAAGTATGAAAATTTTTTAAAGATATTTTGCTAAAAAGTGTTAATTTCCCCTATGCATGGAGACTTTTGGGACACCCTGTAGTACTATTTAAAAAAAAAAAAATTGGCATATTGGCATTATTCAGCACCATTTTTACTCAGATCACATTCATTTGCAGGCACTTCAGACAAATTCATTTGGCTTGGGACATGTCACACAGTTCATGATGTTGCAGAGATGTTTACAAGTAATAAATTGCAAGTCTCAAGTCTTTAAGCTCAAGTCTTTAAGTCAAGTCCTAAGTCAATAGAATCTACATGAGGAGTATATGGAAGCTTTGACTGTAGAGTAACAATAAAGAAATTGTATAGCAACGATAAAGAAAGGCATTGCTCACGGTAAAAGGAAAAAACACAATAGATCAACAGTTGTGCAACCCTATTTTTTAGAAATATATTTATAACACTTCTTTTCAGGAAAAGTCTGAAAATATTTTTTTAAAATGCCACTTGAGTGATTAAAAAGTCCTTTGTTTTGATACTACACATTTTTACACATAAAGGAACATTAAGGTCCAACACGATAGTCCCTATTTGGTCTTGACAGCTTTTAAAACGTTTTTTTCTCTTAAAAAAAAAAAAATTAATTAAAAAATAGGAATCTAACACTACAGTGGGCACAGGCTCACCCAAACTGGACAGCTGAATATTGGAACAAGACCAGGCGATTTTTTTTCTAATTCTTTAAGAAATCGTGAAATGGATTCTAAGCGCACAACTGTTAGCCTTACTAAAATGAACGGTAGATACAGATGTTTAGTTGTAATGTCACCAAATATAGCAGATAGGTCTAGCGCCCTTGATAAATATGCCATGAATGTCGTGATGTGATCGCTATTAACGTGCCTGGGTGAGTTTTCAGGAGTCAATCTGATGTCAATCCGAAGCCATGATGCACTGCTCTGTTTACACTGGTGCTAGCAGGCGCATGGGGTGCAGGGGAGGCTGTAGCCTAAAACGAACAAAATGAAGCAACTACACATGCTGTGATGTAGATCATTGATGATACCTGCTACAGTTATAAATCATATATTACTGGATTCAGCACCGTCGCACCTTTCCGGAAAAACCCTTAATGTTTCGAGGACAATCTCAGCCAAAGCTGCCTAAAAATAAATGAATGCATTCATCACAGACCTTCGTGTTTTATATTTCCGTTTATTGTAGGTCTGAGCTTATTGGAATGTATGTTGTTCCTCCATACATCAACATAGTCAGATACACATTTCAGATTGACACACATGTAGGGTAACCCTCTACCCACCAGCACACCAATTTTGGGATCAGTCAGAGCTTGCATTGTGAAACTACATGAGTTCAGGTGTGGCTTTATTTTTGCAATATCTGTCAATTTAACCATGTCTGCAGTGTGTGCAGCCATTTTGCCTGAAAACATTTCATCTCTAAGTTTGCTGCTGATATACATGTCTAACGCTATAAAGTTTGCAAATACTCAAAAATTATATATCCTGTAAATAACCAAGAGCTGGAATTTGACTTGCTAATTGCCTGGCCAATTATGTTAAGCTACTGGAATCGATGTTAGTCTAACCTGGCATTAGCAAAGAAAACAGGCTAACTTGGTTAATTCGAGCCAGTTAATGTTAGGAAATTAGCAAATCGTACCTCAACACACATTTTTCAAATTAGATTTCTCGCAAGACGAAAGAGGCGCCGCATTTGATACAAGTCTTTTGCTTAATCCAGCACATTGGAACATATTCAAATAGACACTTTAGTGCTAACTACATTGTGTAGCATGAGAAGGTTGTGTAGAAGGTTGCCTCAGAAGACAAACTGGCACCATTTTTGATTGTTTTTTTAAATGTAAATTAAATGTATTGTCGTATAGCGTATAGTCACCATCTATGAAAGTGTAAGGAATGAAAAGTAAGCTTTTTCTCTTGGAAATTAATACTTAAGTATAGTAACGAAGTACGGTCACTCAGGGACTTTCCTTGAGTCAATACAATATCAATACTCAAGGAACTGATAAAAATCTTCGTAAGTAGAACATAGCCACTTTCACACTTCACACTTGACATAGATTAATAAACTCCATGTCATTGGACAAGCTGTAGCAGAGCCTCCTATTACAGAGTGCCAGACATGCACACAGTTTTTTTTTTTTAATGGTAAACAAAGCCTGCCCTGTTATTCCTTCAATCATTCAACTTGTGCTGTCACTGAAATATGTTCTGTCCTGCCTG
The DNA here is from genome assembly GCA_037576815.1 of Pangasius larnaudii. Lineage (NCBI taxonomy): Eukaryota > Metazoa > Chordata > Actinopteri > Siluriformes > Pangasiidae > Pangasius > Pangasius larnaudii. Next base: position 14,955,467 of record CM074940.1, read on the forward strand.
CTCTTATCTATTACTCAGTCATTATTTATTAATTACAGTACTGATAATGTTTAATATGGCACCTACACCTGGTAAATATCTTGACGCTAAATTAAAAAAGCTAAGTGATAAGGCCAGCCTTGGCGATTAAACCACATCGTTATCTCCAACGCGGACAAATGTCAGTATTTAGCAAAACAGTGACCCAATCCAACTATCATTTCTTCTTGTGTAAGATTACTAAGGAATAAAAACGTGATGGGGTCCTGTTTATTTCGACGTTAGTCGACGTTGAAACTTTAGTTAGAGTAACTCCACTCCACCACTCCGTTTATTTATTTTCCTAAAACATCACACCTCGTCGTGTTTCATTCTTCCTACAGCACAGCGACACATTTTTAATTTATTCAAGAACAACATGCCATATGTTTTGTACCATTATACCTGTTGTGGAATATTAGTTCCTGTTATCACTTACATTATAGCAGCCATACATAGCTATAACAAACATATAAACAACTTATTACAAATTATTATTATTATTTTTTTGGTAACAAGCTGCAAAGTCCTTTGTCCTGAAGACTTAGTTTCATCTTTACTTCTGACTGTTAGAAAGCGCTGACACTCCTTCTGTAAATACTCAATAAAAAAAAACATTTTTTAATCAGTTTATTATTAGCATTAGATTATGAGGAGTATCCACTGTATAAGTAAGGGATAACACGTGACAGACCATGTGGGATTATTTTTGTATAACCGTATGGTTTGGAGTGTGTTATTCTGCTTATAACACAGCAATTTTACAACAATTACAATGTTTGATTTTTTTTTAATAAAAAAAATATCTCTCTTTCTCTCTCTCTCTCAAAAAAAAAAAAAACCACAGCTTGTCATTTTACCAAGGAGCCGCAAATCTATTAAAAATAATCTCTTCTGTCCTGGCGATTTCCTGTGCTGGGAAACTTAGAAAGTGCCGACACTCGAGACTCCTTCAACAACAACTCTCCTAACAAAAAAACTTCACCACATCGAGTATACATTTTTCTTTGTTAAACAACAACATGCTTTTAAATCTATTTATTATTAGTCTCAGATTATGTGGTCTGTCATGTCTTTGAAAGGGTTTAGTCCAATCCAGTCCAGGTTTACTGTCCAATTTTTTTCCTCTCAGGTCCACCTGTGTCTCAAAGCCAAGCCAACAAAGTGTCAAACTTTTCATATATATGTGTATAATTCACTGGCATGTAAATTAAATGTAGAGCATTTTTAAAAGGGATGGGGGGGATGTCTGGCCTCCGGGCCGTATGAGGCGCGCAAGACCATTTGATCCGGCGTTTGAACCTGGTGTGGAAAAACCTGAAGTGGCTGTGTGACCAGACCTTCGTGTTAAACATCAGCTCTCTATCTTCAGATGTGACCTCATCTGGCACTGCTGGGCCTTTAAGCAAAAGCCCTTAACCCTCAACTGCTCAGTTGTATGAATGAGAGAGTTGTAAGTCGCTTTGGATAAGGACGTCTGCCAAATGGCATAAATGTAAATGTAATCTGAAGCAAAAATTAAAACTGCACATGCTGGTGAGTATACAAAAACTCCTTCAGGCATTTGGCAAGAGATTTCATGATATGAAAAGTAAACAAAAGGAACTGAATATATATATATATATATATGCGCTACACCATTTAATATGGAACCAGCTGACATACCTGATAACCTACAGCATGGAATCTTTAAGCTAGGTACAGCAGCTTCCATTAGACACTAAGTTCTCTAAACTTTATGCATATCTTTTCAAAGCTGATTCTTGCAAAGGCTCGTTTCCTCTCAAGACTGACCGACCAAGACGTGGAAAACCAGCTGCGAGCATCGTTGTCATCATCGTCATTATTATTATTATTATTAATTATAGTTATTATTATACTAATACTTTTATAATCTTTCAAATTCCTGAGTGCTGTTTCTTGGGTGAATGGGCAGGACAGGACATTTTTACACAGAACAGCCTGCTTATACGCCCAGTATTTCTCATGTGTAAGGGTCTTTAAAACAAACTCCTTGGCCAGGGCAGTTACTCTCACACGGCTCTGGAGTTTTATCTTCTGCCTAATGACTACTGAAATTACCTAAAGCAAGCCTGCTATTCGTGAACACAAGTGTCGGGTACTCAGCCTCTGTGTAAACTGCATTCCACAATCTGTTAACAGCAGGTTAAAACTGTGTAATTAGATTACAGTCACTTTGAATTCATAGACCAGTTCGTGCATTGAGTCATATCTGTTTTAATGGATTGTTCTCTAAATAACTCGAGTACATCCACAAATCCGAGCTCCAGGCGTACACTTCCTGTTAAACAATCCTGAAAGTCTGTACATCTCGTAAAATGAATGAGCAAATAAAAGTACGGTAATATGTAGGCCTGCAAGTGTTACATGTCGGAATACAATATTTCAATAGCTGTTTCAAATTTTATTATTAAAATAATAAAAGTATGGTCCACCCCACATTTTAAATACTACTGCAATTTATTTATTTAGTATTTATTTATGAGCAGTGGGCTCATTTTATATACTATAAAGTTGCATGTCTTAAGTAATGAATCTAGATCTAATTGTAAAGCTTTCATCTGACTGGGAATCTTCTAACTAGGCATATATATATAAAACGCTGTATATTTGTCTTTTAGTTATTAGCTGTAGTTATAATCACTCTCTCAGAGTAGCATTAGGATATAAGCTTCTTCCCCATTTCATGTCTTAAAAACGTTCTCCAGTTGTGCAGGGAATCGGTTCCTGTCACTGGTTACCAGTCGCGTATAAATCAGACCTAGTCAGGAAACTGAGCTCTGGTCAAGTTAATTATTACCCTTTACATACTGTGTGTAAAGAAGCGCTTTTTGCTTGCTTCTTTTCAGAGGAATGATTTGTCAAGTCATCGTAGTTTCAGATTGAGGTCGGATTACACTTTGTAAAAGGAAAATATAAGATTACGTTACTGAGTACATCTTTAGCACAGTGTATGATCATGACGTATTATGCTTATTACAAAGCACACTTGGCTGTTTCTCACATTACCATGCCGCAGTGGGAAACTAAAGACTGTGATTCTTTGTTTTTGTTTTTTTCCTAGCATGACAGACTGTCAGGAGGCTTTAAAAAAAAAAAAAAAAAAAAAAAGTCAGATAGTCAGTTCACCTCTTGGTATGATATTGCTTAAGCCCGAAGTCCTCAATCTCACAAACAGAGGATAACAGAGATCACCTACAAATGAAAGACGGATGACTGTCTTAAGAGTTAAGAGTGTACATTTGTGTCTATAGCTGCATACAATATCTGTTCTAAATGTACAAATGGACATGAGAAGAAACAGAAATAACAATGCTCACCTGAGCTGCCGGTGTCTGCTCTGCCCTGTAGCTCTGCCCCTGAGATGAATCCTGTGAGACAGGCATCTCTTGGAAACCCAGGTGAGCCCCCGCTTCAGGTGTGTGTGTGGTAAGAAGAGGCGGAGCCACAGGTTGCTTGTAGTAATAAAGGGAGCCGAACCAGTTCCAAGAGACGGATTTAAATTCACTTTAATACACACACACACACACTGTGCCTTTACTTAAATGCTTATAGGAAAACTACACAAACGCAAACTTGCACAAGCAGTGTCAGGTTATAAAATGTGTGTGAACTCCTTTAATTATTAATGTGTCCTCAGAGAGTGAAGAAGACTCAGATTTCTTCTTTTGTATTGGTGTAAATTGCGGTAATTAGCTCTGAAAGGAGCCGTCCTTCTCCAGCTCAGCTCTTTCACGATGGCCTTCTGTATTTTTGGCTGAATTTGTCTTCTTCATTCATACTTTATTCCAGTGCCATGTTTCTTTAACCATTTTCCATATTTTCTGACAACGAATATTACTTATCCATGCGTACAT
>CM074940.1:14970848-14986145 GCA_037576815.1 Pangasius larnaudii
AATGGCTGTAATTCCTAAATGGTAAATGCCATATTTTTGTGGAACCTCTTAAAATATAGCTGAAAGTCTACACTTTCATCACATCTTGATTGTTTTATTTCAAATCCATTGTGGTGGTGTATAAAGGCCAAATCACACAAACTCTGTCATTGTCCAACTACTTCTGGACCTTATGTATATGATTTGTGTGTGTGTGTGTGTGTGTGTGTGTGTGTGTGTGTGTGTGTACTAACCCGTGTCAGAGCTGCGTGTTGGGCGTGGTATCCTGGTTCGGGTGAATCGGAGCGGGGCGCAGATGGATGTTCTGTGTGTTCTGTCCCGGCTCGAGGAGACCTTCAGGTCCAGCGGCTCATCTAAGGAGACCATGGCGTGCCTGTGGAATAAAAAAAAAAAAGAAAGAAAGTAAGAGAAAATTCGAAATGTTTCTATAAGACCGTCTCACACACATACACACATGTATGCAAAACGTCCCTCCTTCTCTGAAAGCCTGCACGCACACAGCTGGAAAAAGACGTACTAAATTTACTTCAGGCGACTGTAAGTGATTTACATTTCTTTCTGCTAGACAAGTACCAGCTACACACACACACACACACACACACACACACACGCACAATTACATCCTCCATCACGCATGCTGACGAGGTACAGTTGTCTCGGCATCTGGCCTATATCCACAGGCAGCACCCGTGTGTGTGTGTGTGTGTGTGTGTGTGTGTGTGTGTGTGTGTGTGTGTAAAACAGGTCACTAAGTGCACTATCCTCACCACACTATCATACAGTTTTGCTTTGCAATGTTTTATACTGTTTTGCTTCCACTCAGTGGCATTGCTAGAAGATTTCATTCCCAATGGTATCACATGACTCAATCATTAAGCAACACACACACACACACACATCACTGAGACTTTCTCCCTCTCCAAGGAAACTCCCCTCAGTTTAGGAACGCAGACATTCACAGTCTTGCTGGCCACTCCCTGGAAACACATACTCTCACTCCTCTCACATTTTCTCTCCTCTTTCTTTCTTTTCTATACCCACCAGAAGCACACACACACACACACACACACACACACACACACAGTCTCTCTCCTCCCTGCACTTTTCTTCTCCTCCCTTGTCATTCCTCTGTGTTTTTGCCAGTTACTTTTCCCCTCCTTTACTTTCCTACACTTTCCCCCTCCCTGCTTTCCTACATGCCAGCGCTCTCTCTCTCTCTCTCTCTCTCTCTCACACACACACACACACACACACACACACACACACACACACACGACCTGAAGTAACTGATCCTTTAGTGCTCACTGTTCCCTCAGAGTCTCAATCCTAAACATAATACAACTTTGACTACTGATGAAAATGAAATATAATATTAAAATGGTGCAATATGATAATAAACATGAAAAAAAATTGTTTACAAGCACGCAGCTTTCTGTAATTTCTTTAACCCAGATTGTGAAAAGCAGCACGCTTAGGAGAAGTGTGATGAGTTTTTTTTTTTTTTTTTTTTAACTTTGTAGCCTGTCACTCCCTCTCTTCTCTCCTCCATGCTGCCCTTCTCTTTCTCTCTTCATCACTCCTCTCCTACACTGTCCCTCTACATCTCTTGTTTCACTATACAGGCCATCATTCTCTCCCTTGCTCCATCTTTCCCTACTGTAAGCTATGACTCTTTACCCTCCTCTACACCACTCTTCTCTCTCTCCCTCATCCCTCTCTTTTGCATCTTCCTTCCTTCCCTCCTCTAGTTCACTTCTTGCACCAGTTTCTCTACATTTCCCCTCCTTTGTGAAATCATTCCTCTGTTCAATTTTCTCTTTTTTCCCTTCACCCTCTGCCATTTTCTTTCCTCGACTCAACCTCTCTTTCCATTTCTCCATGCTTCATGCTATCTTTTCTTTAAGCCACCCGTTCACTCTGGATGCTTGTAGTATCTTTCCTCGTCTTTTTCGCCACCTTGGCTCTGACTCTCTGCCTTATATTTTTTTGTACTTTTTTCTAGAATGATTTTACTTTGCGATTCCCTTTCTCTCTCACACACTGCTGCGTTTTTGTAAATGTTTATCTTTTCTACTTGCGATGTCTCATATTTAACATTCTCCTGTTTTCTCCCTCCCTCTGTCTCTTTTACCGGCAGTGACTCCTTCCTTCCAAAGCTCTGATGCACTGCCCATATTCAGTCCACACACACATGGTCTGTAAGCCACATGCAATCCAAGTGTCTCCTATTATAAAGGAGTGGCTCGCTCACGCAAATATCCACACACATACACATACACACACACACACACACACTTATGCATAACAGGATGAGGTCTGAGCACAAAGCAGAGCTGACTAATGAGCCGCTGATGAGAGAGGCACGACAGCTTCCAAAAAAGAGATGAAAATTCACCCCTCCTTCCTTCGTTTTCGCTTGTGGTTTTAATTTTCAGTCCAAACTCAGATGTTTCTCTGGAAGGACCAGACATTCTTCCAGTCTAAGTGGTGGTGAGCTTTATGAAAGCATGATCTAGCCTAAATACTGCAATCAGTTACATCGCATACAGTTTTCTGAATGTATCACAGACATTGTTAGTACACTGCCTTCAGTATATTGGAGTTGAAGTTAAATAATGAATATGCCCTCAAAGTGCTGCTCAGCAGTTCCATGGCCACGTGTGTGTGATTCCCACATTGTTTCACTTACAAGTAAGCAGATAAAAGGTTTAGAGTTGATTTCGAGTGTGGCATTTGCATTTGAAATCTGTGAACTCTCAATATGAAGTCCAAAGAGCTGTCACAGCCAGTGAAGCAAGCCATCATTAGGCTGAAAAATCAAAACAAACCCGTCACGGATATCGCAAAAACATTAGGTGTGGCCAACGCACTGGTGAGCTCAGGAACACCAAAAGGCCTGGAAGACCATGGAAAACAACTGTTGTGGATGAAAACAATTCTTTGCCTGGTGAAGAAAAACCCCTGGCTAGAACACGAACACCTTCCAGGAGGTAGGCGTATCTGTGACAAAGTCAACAGTCAAGAGATGACTTCACCAGAGGGTTTACCACAAGATAAATAAACCATTTGTATGCAGCCTCAAAAAACAGGAAGACCAGATTAGAGTTTGCCAAAAATATCTATTAAAGAAAATAAAATGAAATTTTAAAAAAGCCTGTATCCTTCTGGAACAACATTCTATGGATAGATATTATATAATCGGCTCAGATTCAGCCAAATGCTTCAAAACTCATTGGACGGCGCTTCACACTGCAGATGGACAATAACCCGAAGCATACTTTGAAAGCAACCCAAGGCTTTTTTTTTAAGGCAGAGAAATGGAATGTTCTCCAATGATCGAGTCAGTCACCTGAGCTGAATCCACCGGAGCTGCATTTCACCTGCTGAAAGAAAAACCGAAGGAAGAAAGCCTCAAGAACACGCAGGAACTGAAGACTGCTGCAGTAACAGCCTGGCTGAGCATCACCAGTGAAGAAACCCAGTGTCTGGGTTCCAGTCTTCAGGCAGTCGTTGACTGCAGAGGATTTAAAACCACATATTGAAAATGGTTATTTAATTTATGATTGTTTGTCCAGTTTAGTGGTCCATTAAAGCTGGAATTCTGCACATTGAGCTCATATTCATTAATTAATTTAAATTCCACTTTACTGTGGTAGAGAGCTAAAATAATAACTTTGACAATGTCCAAAAACTTATAGACCTGACTGTATATTAAACAACAAAAATAAGTGTCCGACTATTTAAACCAGTCACTGTACATGTCTGCTGAGCCACTACAAATAAAAAAAAGTATTAGCTCAGATGTGATATTCTGCTTTTCCCAGGTTTGATTTGTCCACCGCTGTGAGGCTGTCTGGCAGGAGCGAGACTATGAAAAGATTTAAATTTGGAAAAGATATTTAAGTGAATGGAAACTAATGAAAACTGATCTGAAAATGAATCATACAGTATTGGGACTGAGGATTGCTGAGAAGCCGGGTAGCTCATTTTTTAATAATCTTGCTTCTTCAGTGTCTGATTTTTTTTTTTCCCCGTCTGTCCTCCAAATCTGAACACACAGTCTGAACACACACATACACACATTTATATACATTCCTCAGTGTGCAGCAGATTCACTCAATTTGTTTTCAATGTGCTTTTGTGTGTGGAACAGAAATGCAGGGAAATGCGCCAAGCTCATAAACAATAACAAAAACCAGCTGCAGGCCTGACATGCCGAGAGAAAGTGTGTATGTGTGTGTGTGTGTGTGTGTTTAGTGTTGAATTTACTTCAAGAGGTAAAATAATATAGCTGTAGGTGATCCAGAAATCCTCTGTCATCATACACTCTCTGTCCTTCTGCCCTGAGAAGGTCTTCACTTGACTTCTCTCTCTCTCTCTCTTTCTCTCGCGGTCTCCTTCTCTCGCTGTCTCTCACTCAGGTTATATTTTCCATCCCCTTTCTTCCCCCTTACACAGAGGGGGAGAGGAATTCTCTGCGTGTTTGTTTTGGAAATACATCGCCCTGCAGGGACCGCAACGTGAAAGTGTGTGTGTGAGAGACACACACACACACATACATACACACACCCCCACACACACAGGAGCTGAGGTGGTTTGATGTCTCACAAGAAAAGAATGTCTTTCTGTGATGCTTTACCAAACCACTAAACCTGATGACCTTCCTAACGTTACTGACTGAGTTGTCACACATGCACACACCCACACACTCTTACGGTCATATAGGCATGTCAAACATCTCTCCTTCGCCTCGCTTTCCCCATCCCCGGCTGCTGTTTTGCACACACTAGCTTCGCTCTTACACTCAGTTGCATCATTACCGCTTTGCAGATTTGGCTTATTTTCAGGCCAAGACATGTTGCTAAGGAACCAGCTCTGTCCTTGCGACTGGAAAAATTAAGCTACATACTATCAAATCGCATACTCCCATACTAAATAGTAAGTTAAAACGGTATGCCATCTTATTACATACTATTGTACTAAATGGTATATCCATTTTGCTTACTACTGTGCTACATATATCAAAAAGTAATTTTCCTGCATACTACCAAGCTCACTGAATACGAACATAAAGTATGAGATGCCATACTACCATACTAAATCAACGTCAAAACAGTACTTCTCCATGCTATCGTACTCCGCAACCTAATTCCATACTACTATACTATACAGTGTGTTAAGAATATGTCATTTCTATGCAGAATCCTGTACTAAACTGTAACTCAGTCTAGACATCTTAAATAGTATGTTAAAAGAGCGTGCTAGCTTCTCAAACAGTATATAAGACGCTACTGGATACCGCCTCATTGGATAGTATGTAATCAAAATAGTGCATTATGATACTGCCAGACTACATGGTGTATCATAGTGTGGTACACCACTGTACTACTCTATTCTCAAAGAAAATTACTACTACTTTTTTAACAAGTATGGCACAATAATTCACCTTCATACTACCCTACTAAATAGTATGTCAAAACACATACCCTACTAAATTGTATGTCAAAACACATCACCTTACCACATCCCTGTACTAAACAGTATGTAGTATAATAGTAAATATATGTTCTGTCCCCATCTCCATACTCAATATTGTCCCCTTCTTGCATACTACATTAAGAGTGTGTACGAAAAGGTATGTCAACTCGCCACAAACTACCATACCAAGTATGCTCATTAAAGAAGTATATTAAAGTGGTATATTAAGAGATCGCCCCCTCACCTTGCACTACAGTATGCGTACAAAGTATGTCAAAAAGGATACTCCATCTCCAATACTCCTATACTAAATAGTATGTCAGCTCATCTCATACTACCCTACTAAACACTATACTCATTAAAATAGTATATTAAAACGGTGTACAAAGAGTATGGCACGTCACCTCGCACTACCATGTACTCAGTATGTCATAACGGAAGGCTGTTTTATCGTACCCCCATACGTAGTAGTACAGAAATACTATATAGTATGCCACCAAGGGATGGTGTACTATTCTGATGTACCGTGATAGTCCCCAGGACATGGCTTCAGAGTCGTGATTTGATTTCCAGAACAGCCAATAGCATTCGAGATCTAAACAATCTAAACAAATCTGATAGTAGCTTAACGAACTAGCTAGAACTAAGAGCCTGTTTTCATCTGTGGAGGAGTTCTCATCATCACCTTCATGTTTTTGGAGTTATACTGTACACGTCTGTGCCGAGGGAGACCGTCAGTGCCGCTGATGGTAACCAAGAGCTGTAAGATCGTCACCTGCAGACAGTCGCTTGAGTGGTAGACAAAATGACATTACTTATTCTTAATGACGGTGAAACCGTTATAGTGTTTAAAGACGGAACTACATTCTCGTTCACTCTGAGGTAGCGACATTCCAGGATTAAACAGCCCCAAGTCGCTAAAACACATACCCACCATCTGACACGTTCCACAATCTTTGAAATGAATAAACTCCAGCCATTTCTTTTCCAGCAAGGAATAGCTAGTAAAGGGAATTGTACCATGCAGGAAGAAAAAAAAAACGTACAAACGAACCATGTTTGCTGCTAACTGTACAGCAAGACACCCCCCAGGGGGTATGACAAAAATGCTCTTGAGAGCATTTCACTGGATGAAGACAAGACTACCCTGCTGGGGAAAAAAATAACAGCAATAGAAACCCTCATAGAATTTTTAATGGTTTTAATGGTTATAATGGGAATTGTATTGGCTTTAATGGAAACTGTAATGGTCCCTGTGGGTCTCTACTGGTAATTTGTTGCCTTCTATTGGTGGCATGTTATGTCTAGTGGATACCATTAAGTACCTGCAATAGTAATGGTTTTAATGGTTAGTTGATGGTTTGTAATGGTATTTGTAGTGGAAAAATTAGAATTTCTAATTTCTTTTTTTCTTTTTAAATAAATGTGCTGGTATATGGTAGTAGTGTCGTTAACACTAAAAGGTACTAAAAGCTTTAAAAACACCGGTTTTGATTTCAGGGACACTTTAAGTAAGCTACTATTTGCTGTAGAACTTTAGCTTGTAGCTTTATTTATTTATGCGCGCGCACCGACGGTTACAATTTAAATTCGTTTAAATCGAACAGCAACCGTTACACCTGTAGCATTCTCATTCTCTCGCGTGACAGTAGATTCATCCTGTCACGCGCACGCCCTGGTCCACTGACTACACACAGACGTGTGTATACATATATACATATATCCATATACATACACACATATATATATAACACATATAGGGTGTATTAGCAGCTTGTATGTGCAGTTATATAGCTAGCAGAGAAGCGTTTTGGGATTTAGCCTCAATGTCAGCTGGCCAGATGTTTCTGTTAGAAACGTCCAGTATGACTAAGACGTGTGATGTGAGATTACCTTTAAGGATTTTTTTTTTTACCTTTGTGGACGGATTTAGTCGGTCAAGTCGCTCCGTTTTCTCCTCTACAGGATTTGGGACACTTGATAATGATGATAATGATTATGATAATTCCTTCTGAAAGAAAAAAAACTCCAGAGATGAAAGAATAGATCGACGAAGAGCAGAAAAGCGGCTGGTCTTCTCTTTAAATGTATTCTGTCATGTAGGACACTTGTAGCCTTCTGGTGAACTTGTCTAATTTGTCTAAATTAAGGTCAAAATTAAGTTTTATAAAGAAAAAAACGAATTTTGCTTTGTTTTTATAGAATTACAGAGTAGCATCGCTCGTGCACGACGCCTGTCAAGTGTGTGTGTGTGTGTGTGTGTCTCTCTCTCTCTCTCTCTCTCTCTCTCTCGCGTGCGGCCGCCGTCTGGCTCTCCTCCCTCCGCGTGCCCGTGCGGCTGCGCGCGCCCTGGACACGTGACCGCTGGAGACCCACCAGTCCACACATACACACTCACTCTGAAGTCCTAAATAACCCCATATTACACCACATAGTGCACTACGTCAGCCTCGGAAACCCCCGTTGTTTTTGTCCCCTAAGTAGTGCGCTTGAATAGGTGATAGGCAGCTATTTGGGATGAAACCAGCTCAAAGGCGCCGCCTCGCGCCCACACGCGCCCACAGCTCTCTCCCAATCACACGCTTAGCGGCACACTGCGCATACTAAACAGCGCACACAGCCTACTGCTGAGCAGTCTACACACTGTTTAGTGCAGTAGTGTAAGGTTTAGGACGTAGCCTCAAAGCTCTTACATTAATGGTTTTCCTATTTTCAGAGGAAAGATGTTTATAATTAATTGAAGTATTCTTTTTTTTTTTTTTTTTTTTTTTAAATGACGGTTTAAATTTAAATTGTCCCGCGTGAGCGCGCGCCACCTGGCGGTTACAGTTCGAAACGCCGTCTAAAGAGAAGGCGCGTGAAACCAATCGACCAATCAGAGCTGTTCTGCGGTGACGTCAGGTGGCCAATTATGGTTATATTTACGTACATTAAAGCAGGATCATGACTTAATAAACAAATACGTGTGTGTGTGTGTGTGTGTGTGTGTGTGTGTGTGTGTGTTCTGCTCCATTATCATGGATTCATTTTCTATAACAGTAGACTAGAAATAAACATGTTTTTTTTAAATGTTTTTATGTTATTTGCTGTAAATGTATACTTGTTGCTAAGGCACAGTTTTCTCTAAGGAAATGTTTATTTATTTAAGGAAGGAGTCTCCAGTGTCAGAGCTTTGTAACTATCTGAGGTAAAGCTGTAACTTTAAGATTCCAGCCACTGGAAACACTTCAAGACAGATGAGTTTGCACTTCTTGGTTTCTCAGTAACATGGCAAGCTTTTTTTTTTTGTCTTATTAACCTCAAGAAAGAGAATAAAAGAGAGGCAGCTAAGACTGTTTATAGCTATTATAACATAAGTAAGAGGAATTAACATGTATTGAGGACGTTCCACAACAATATCAATTACAAATGGACAAAAAAAAGTACGACATGTCATTCTTTAATAAATAGGAATTGGTAGTGTTGACAAATTGCTTTGGTATAAGAGGAATAAAACACTTTGGGATTAACTTTTATTGGAAAATAATCAACTTCACAGTGGTAACAGGCAGCACGTCTCCGAAGGTTTTACTACTTACTTAATGAAACCAGGTTTCAATCCAGAATTCTGGAGAGATTTGTGTTTAAAAAAGTAAAAGAAATAAATAACGCAACTGTGGTACAGCCATGAAAGGAAACTTCTCATATGTCTAAAAAATTTCAAATTAAAAAATTTACTCGCTTCAGACATGAAGTAATGTTTTAAATTAACTATTTTGTAAAATCTATACATTTTTCACACAGAATTGTATTATCATTTACATCACAGCTCTCCAATATAATTTTATCTGAGGACCAGGAACAACCTGGATCCAGAAAACCGGCCTGTTATTGGGATTTGTTTCCTGCGTCAGATTTCCTCTCTGATATCTCTGTCGCTCTTTCACCTTTCTGCCAGCTCTTTGATTGGCCCAAGCAGCTGCTGTCAATCACAGCAGCTGTCATATTTGTGCCCCACCCCCCCTTCCCTAAATGCCCCATGCCCTTCTGAGGGAGTATATATAGCTTGCAGGAGAGGCTTGTCACCCCCGGCAGTCGAAAATGAAGCTCGCACTGTCCTGCCTGCTGGCCCTGCTGGCCCTCACCACCGCCGGTAAGAACATGTTCTCTCTATTCAGTCAGAGTAGCAGATATCATATACGGAAAACTCAGAAATTCAGAATAACATCTATAGAGTGTGTATTAAAAATGCTAGAAGTGGACACACTTTCGGTCACGTCCTAAATTTAAGGAATAGAACGGAAACTGTGGCCATGTGACTTCGACTTCTTGGTTGAATGCTCACATCCTAATACGTTATCGTTTCTATAGTAACAGTTCATTCACAGGGACTTGCGTATATAAATTGCTTTGTAACCGTCAGTAGGTTTTCCACCATGGGAAAGTCTTCAGGACAGAGGGGTTTGCACTTTCTGGTTTCTCGTTAAAAACGACAAGCTGCGTTCTGAGAGGCTTGTGGCAGAACGACTGTAGTCATTGTTGTTGTTGCGTAAGTAGTAACAGTGGTCGTTCCACAACATTAAACGTAACAATAAGCTATAAAACATTTGGTGTCGTTCTTTAACAAATTAAAAACTGTAATCGTTGACAAATTGTTGTAATAGAAGAGGATTAAAACGCTTCAGGAAGTGCTGTTATTGGAAAATAATGAATTTTAGGGTGGTAACTTTGCTTCACACTATCACATTAGAGGCCATGCTCTACAGATATGATGGAAGACAGAGACAGGAAATTATGTGCACTGCTAACATCACCCAGTTAGCTAGCCCTTTTATTATTATTAACATTTTACTGTTAAAAATGTACATAAATGATACAACCATCTTCTAAAGCCTAATCAGTAGCTACAAAAAAAGAGTCGTATTTTGAAAAATAAAGAATTACCAACCATAAACCACTGAATCTGTCACTGACAGGGCAAAAGTCACCAACTAATCAGAAATTTGGGAATAAAAATTGTTTTTGAAGCGCTCACGTGTAATTATGACTTTGTTCATGTGTAACCTGCCCTCTAACTCATATTTCCGATAATTCTTATGAAGGATCGTGAGTGTATTATAAGCTCTTTGACAAAATATTTTCCAGAGAAACTGTATATGTAATGCTGAATCTTATTTTCTTAAGGATCAAGAGCAGCTCGTTTGGGAGCGTTGCGTTGAGTGCAGGTTAATGTCAGACGGCTCATGTTCAGCCGAACTCCCCCTCGTACCTGCCAATTTACACACAAGTAGACTTGCGTTAGTGCCATGCTTCTGTATTTTATATACTAAATACACTGGTTTAATTTCCTCTATACTTTTTTCAGTCAAGTGGCAGACTCCCTTGGAGATATCTTGTTTAAGATTTTCAGTCCGTCATTTCCAGGTATTTTAGCCAGCTAGCTTACTGGCAGCTAACAACACCGGACTTCATTTCATGATTTGTGAAAAGAAATGCCATTAAAACTGTAAATAATTGTTAGCTTACAGATGCTAATGATGGCTAGTTGTTTGATTTGTCCATAAAACTAACTACAGACACATTTTCATATAGCATCTGTTCTATGAACAGTTAGCCTTATTAGCTTGCTAGGCAGCAAAGTTGCTAGTTGCCTAAGTTAAAACTACACCATCTGTGTTAGCTAAGTTATCTATCTAGCTATTGGACTGTCTTTTCACACATAATATAGTAATATATAATGTTTATTATATATTAACTATATATAAGTTATATTATAACTAAAATATTATATATTATTATAATATAATAATGTTTTATTTATCTCCACATTTTAAAACGAGGTGTATACTTAGTGTAATATGTGTAAGATTTAATATCCATATGCTAATTTAGCACTAGGCTACAGAATTTTAAAACTAGCAGGTATGATTAGGAACCTGAGTATGCAACACACACATGAGTGTCAGCTGCTGTGAACTGTAACACAAGCTGATGAGAAAGTGTGAACACACACACACACACACACACACACATACACACCAGAATATGCATAATCTTTTATTGTTATGCTCTTGAAGTTAAACCAAACATCAGAATTGAGTTTCATTGAGTTCTTGGGTGTTTATATGAAATTTTTTGACAATTATTAATATTTAAAAAGCAAAAACTAGTCCCTGGCCAACTTTATAAAGTCTAGTGTGCCAGTCAGTCTGCAATTATGGGAAGCTCATGGCTACCAGTTTAGCACTGTGCAATCTGCATGTTTAAATCATCACATGCTCACCTCATCTAAATAACAGCACTGGAACCTAAGCTTTTTCAAAATAGCAAAATAAGTCTGTATTTATTAATATTAAAAAAGTTAATAAGGGACTATGTTATAACTTGAATCACTTCTAACATACAAGACTGGCTTCATATGTGAACATAAATATATGATAATTTTGATCTTTTTTTTATATATAAAATATAATTTTTAGCAAATTGACTAACAGTTTGAGATATTTTAATGTCCTGTCAGCCACTTCCTGTTATTTTAACTGGCTTCTCTTCATCTCAGCAGCTAACCAAACTGCCCTTTTAATAGGTTACTTAGTAAAGTATTGATTTGTGGTGGGAAAAAACACACTAAAATATAGCTGCCAGTAGCGATATGCGGGGGTCCAAGCACCCTTCACAAATAGCACCACCAGTGGCCAGTTCTTGGTAAGTTATATAGAACAACAAATAGACCATATCCGAACATGCTTTTCAAGTTTCACAACAGTATCTAGTAATCTAGTAATAAGTATAGTAGTAATACTAATCCTGTATAATCTATATTTGAATGCTGATTATCTAATGGTGGCCATTTTTTATTTATTTATTTTTTACATAACCTAGTCATCATTAGAAATCCACTTACTGATTATCACAACACTCCAGTACACCAAATTTCAGCTGGATCGGACTTGCGCTTCCTGAGAAACAGGTATTTTAACTTAATCTCGCCCCTTTTGGATGTGGATTTGTGTAAAAAAAAAAACACAAGGGTATATAATACAGTATTAACCAAAACTGTTTCAAAATAGCAGAATAAGTCCGTATTTATCAACATGGGACTGTCTTATATTCTGAATCACTTCTAACATAGGATTCTACCTTACGATCCAAATGTAAAAATTTTAACCAAATCTTATATCAACACCAAACTATGCGCTGAAGAAGAGCTGCGACTTTTGTCCGTTTATAATAGATGACAATTTGATACACGTTGCTGCAACACCATTTAGCTTGCATGATGCTAAATTGGAGGCTATACACTTCCCTTAGAGTATACCTATTAGCAACTTTAGCTATGTAGCTCCAGTGCATTACAGACACCAAACATGTCATGGCTGATTGATTGCATTTGGCATAAGGGGGGAAATCCCAATAATCAACAATATTAGCTTTAGGATCACTAGGATCACTCCAAAATGTTAGCATTTTCATTAGAAATATTAAAGAAGATGCCAATCCCAAAACTGCACATGTTTGACCTGTTTATGACCTCTGACCTCTTAGGATGTGAATGTTTTAGCTAGGCTATTGAAGTTAAAGTCTGATCTTGTGCAGTTTGGTCGCATGTAGCAAAACAGCATTTTGGGAGAAAAGATGACCTGGTTTGGCCATCCCTTTATTCCACTCTGAAACCAACCTCCCCCTGACACACACACCGTCCACCGTCTGTGCAGCTGCCATCACTTCAGCACTGTTTATTTCCATCCCGATGACCTTGTAGGGACATTCTTTACAGGAACAGTGGCGTTAGAGCAGCTACAGTAGGGGCCTGTTTTAGCACTCGGGGTTTTCCCGATACACACACCTGGCTGGTTCTGAATTTTCCAACATTTGCTCTAAAATTCAAATGGCACCAACCAGGCATTCTCAACCTTTTTGACCAATGACACCATTTCAAGGGCTTAAATTTGTTGTTGCTAGCTTCCGCTAGACACCAAAGAAGATGACCACTTTCTTCATTTTAATCCCACATTTTCCATCCAAAACATTTTCAAAATGTAAGAAAAGACATGCAGTAATTTTGTTCAACACACAAACATTTAGCAATGACTCGACTGTCTGAATGCATAAATTTAGCAAGTGGTTCCACTAAATGTAGCTAACGAATAATATGGTTACAGCTGCCAGTTAGCATCATGCAGGCGTAATTCATAAAACACATCTTTACTGAAGTGGTTTCTGACACTGTATGATACTGTGATCCATAAAAATGGACAAAAATGATGTCAAAGAGCTAAAAGCAAACACGTTTTTCGAAGCAAGTGTGACGCTTTATCTGTCAGATTAAAGCCTCATAGCTACTGTACAAATAGAAAAAAAGACAAACATTATAGACAACACATGTCTTGGTTGGGGGAAGAGAGGCATTATGGGGTTCATCTCAACTACTACATCACTGCCTATTTAATGTTTTGCCTGGTTCGAGACACATAAACATAAGACGTGTTCTGTCTATGTTTCGTTCTATACATACACTGCACACACACACATGCATACACACACATGGAGCTCATCTTTTACACACATACCACTACTGCACTAGCTACTCATCCACTCTCTAAAGTAAAGCTACACCAGTATAGAAATTAGCGTGTTATTATGTTATTATATAGATTCGATTTTTCCTCGTCGACTGGTAGCATGTAGCTCTGACTAAAACCTGGGGGGGAAAAAAACTCATAATTCTCACTACAACTGCCATACACACACATGGAGCTCATCTTTTACACACATACCACTACTGCACTAGCTACTCATCCACTCTCTAAAGTAAAGCTACACCAGTATAGAAATTAGCGTGTTATTATGTTATTATATAGATTCGATTTTTCCTCGTCGACTGGTAGCATGTAGCTCTGACTAAAACCTGGGGGGAAAAAAAACTCATAATTCTCACTACAACTGCCAGCTCAGCTCTCAATTAACTGGAAATACGGCTAGCTGAATATTAGAAAAAAGAAACAAGATGCTATCAGTGAAAAGTCTTTCACAATCTTATTTTATAAATCGATTAATGAAAATGAGATGAAATGATGGAAATATAAAAAATAATACAATATCACAGTATCAAATAGCTACATATGAAGCTACTCAGCAACCACGCTAAAGACGGTTAAAGTTCAGTGTTCCCTGATAGCTGAATAGTGAAGAATCAATATCATTTATTCAGTTTGGAAGCCGTTGTTAATGAGTCGGCAGCCATTTTGGACATATCTCTGGTGTTTAGTCTTGAAAAGATGAGGTTTTTCTGGGAGAAACAATTGTTTTGTTTTGTTTTGTTTTTTGTGAAAAGGACCTTAATGGTGCTTAATGTTGTCCTGAAGAGTTCAGTCTCAAAGAACTGAATTAGCATTTTATGCTAAAAATCATACACAGACTGCTGCAACGTGACAGAACCCTCTCTAAAGTCAACCTAAACCTTTGGGTAATGCGGGAGTGTCCTCCATAAATCTTTCTCGGAGGACTCCCTCAATCCCTAACCACGTTAACTGTAATTTAATTTTCCATCATGGTTGTCTCTAGTGATTCTGTGAAGGTTAACGTGTGCTGCTTCCCATTTCCTACAGGGAATAGAATCCCACAAGCCTCCACGCTTCGGTAGCGAATAATTAATAAAAAGGCAGGATTAATATTTGCACACAATTTCACTAGCTCCCTTTAGGCTAACACTTGCTAGCTAACGGTTTTAATGGCTACTGGTTTTAATCACACAACATAATAGTTAGCCTAAGTTTAGCTAGCATCTAACATGGCTAATAATTTTATTCACACAGCATGTTAGTTAGCCTAATGGAGGAC
>CM074940.1:15016313-15035181 GCA_037576815.1 Pangasius larnaudii
AGTTCCTCATTTCTGGGGCTCCAGGGGAATTCAGGGGAAAGAAGTTTTTTGTGTGTGAGTGTGTGTGTGAGTGTGTGAGTCGAGTCATAGTGACACACTGAGCTATGGATGAGCATGATGTAATCAGCAGATTCACACACACATGCCAGTCACTCACCCTGACAGATAGAGATTGAGGAAATCACACACACACCCACACGAGACACCAGTACAGTGAGTGTGTAGGACATGGATGCCGCTCTCGTGGGGATGTGTGCGCTTTGTCCTGGTGTGTGGATTGATATCTACCTTTAGGATTGTGTGTGTGGGTGTGTGTGTGTGTGTGTGTGTGTGTGTGTGTGTAGAAAATATTCTCCCGGCTTGTTTGGATGTGGTTGTGATAAAATTATGATGAGTGTCCGGTCCCGTGATTGGTCAGCGTTCACACACGTGCGGCCCGCCCCCAGGTTCACGTGACCTCTGTTTGCACGTGGAGTAAACAACAAATAAAATAATAGAAATTAAAATTAAGAGAGCATATGACAGTATTTTAAGCCATGTTAAATTGTTATTTGTCTGTGCGTGCGTGTGTGTGTGTGTGTGTGTGTGCAGGCTTAAAGACGTATCTCATCTCGGGGAAGAAGATGGGCTCACAGTGTGGCTGTTCTCAGAACAGTCTGGGACGAGACTTCAGTGAAACGCCAAGACCCTCCCCGCACACACACACTTCTGAACTCTCGCATTCGGCTGTGGCTGACCACATTAAGGTAGGTCTCACGCGCACACACACACACACACACACACACACACACACGTCGCATACACCCATGTCTACTCTCTGGTCCACACCCCCACACATCTCCGTGTCACGTGTACATAAAGCCATTTACAGGCCATTAATGCGTGCTCGCTCTCTCTCTCTCTCTTTATTGCTGTCTCTAGACTCCATGCCTGTCCTGTACTGTAGTAGTGGAGGCTGCTGGGAATTTGCTGCCTGATGAGACGACACAAAATGGCTGCCAGGATGAATACAAAGCCAACAGCAGCAAGGTGAACACCTCAACTTAGAGCAATAAACACAAATCGCAATCTTCATCACACCAGAGACCAGCGAATGTATCAGTCGACTGATCTACACGACCCGATAGTAATCTGAATAGACCCTTAAAAAATAAAAAATCAGCTCGAGCACCTGCGTAAGCCGACTCTGAATACAGAGTATGTGTAAATATTGACCTATCTTTTGATGAGTGTGTTTGGCTGTTGCTCTTTTGATGTTGATGTCACCATGCGGCTTCTCCTCAGGATAATCCACAGGACAGTGACTTGATGGAAACACACAGTGATAAATTTCCATTTCTAGTTCACTTCCTTTAATGCTCTTGGCATTTACAAAACATTTGAATGGAAGTGTATACGGGGTGCCGCTGATCTCACTAACAATCAGATCGGGTGCTTTGACATAAGCAGGAAATGAGCTTGTGCCCTTATTGATAAATTCGCTGGCTGTCGTGTTTTCAACCCAAACACACTGCCGTGAAGAGCCTTTCGGCTCCCCTCAGTCCAGTCTGAGATATTTAAGACTATACACACACACACACACACACACACACACACACACACACAGAGGCAACAAACAGTTTAACTACGATGTACTAACTAGTGTTTTATTCTGGAGGCTTTGCTCATGTAGCACAGCAAATGTGATTTATTTCTTAAATCCTATTTTTAGGATTTTTTGCAGTGAAGTGACTGAGTTTGATGGGATTGTTCAGACTGTAGTGGCATTTACGCACACACACATCAAGTTTAGTTGCTATAGTAACAATGCCGGCATGTGCATGAGTAGCGTAGAGCAGCCTAAAAGGGTATTACAGCATTGGCTGTGACGTATATAATTACATTATAAGGGCAGTGTGCGCAAAACGACACGCGACATTTAACCAAAACGTTTATTTAAGAAATGTAATTTAGGTGAAGTTATGCATCTAAATGGGATCTTCTGTCCTCCTCAGTTCCCGAAAGCGGTGAACGGGCTTCTCAGTCCGCTGTGCGAGGAGGCTGTCCGGGCGAGCCAGGCCTCCCTGTGCGAGATGCTGCAGAAGGAGAGGAGTCTGGGGGCGGGGTCGACAGGGGGAGGTGGAGCCGGGGCCGGAGGAGGTGGAGCCATGGACCACTCGGCGTTAATTCCACTCCGCAGCAAAGGGTTCAGAGAGAAGAGCGACGTGCACTTTGTGGAAGTCATTAAGGAGGACAGGTGAGAAAAGCGACGGGTGGAGAGTCGGAGAGACTTTGTGTTTGACATTTTGTTTCTGTAACTTGTTTCTTTTTTCTTTTATTTGTGCTCATTCTTCCTCCGTCAGCCTGATGAAAGATTATTTCTTCAAGCCGCCAATCAACAAACTGAGCCTGAACTTCCTAGAGAAATCTCTGGAGTCTGCCTATCGTAAGAACTACCAGCAGGAGGTAAACACACACACACACACACACTTTTTTTTTTTTTTTTTTTTTTTTTTTGCTTTTTCTTGTCTGGAAGTGTCTTGAATCACAACGTGTTCACGACATAAGCCACGTAAACGCCATCATAAATATCTCTCCATCAGCAGTTCAAATTGGACTTGTCCCAAATCAGAACCTGTTCACTATGTAAGCCACACAAATACCATCAGAAATATCTCCTCATCAGAATGTCCCAAATCAGGCCATCACAAAAGTCTCACCATCGGCACCCAGGCATTTCATAATCCTGTGATTCGGGACACATCCATAATAAACTGATGATGGTGAGAAATTTGTGAGGGTGTTTATAGCCTATAGAGTAAAGAATGATGGTGGAATGATGGTAGTGAGATTGTTGAGGGAAATAGGGTGTGGTTTGGGCCACATCCACAGTTGCCTGTGAGCTGATGAAGGTGGGCTGTGTCCCAAACCACACACCTTATTGAAATGCACCACAACCGGTAGGGTATAATCGCTCAAGAGCTGCACCTTAGTGGATACGCAATAATACACTGAGGTCAGAAACGGTCTGCGATGGACTCAACGTCTCGCCTTCCTCAGCACACTGGCCCTGTGGGTGTGTCCCAAACCTCACCCTATTTCCTATATAGGTCACTTAAGGACCAACAAAGCCATTTCACTACCATCTTTCCACTGTGGATGTGTCCCAAACCTCACTCTGTAGTACACAGGCAATAAACACCCTCACAAATGTCCTTATTTTGTGGCTGTGTCCTGATGGATTGTGAATCCTGATGGATTCTTCTTCTATACACGACTAAAACAACTCCCGTGACAACTTCTATATTCTCAAATCACATACTCTGCATTACGCACTATGCTAAATAGTGCACTATATAGTGAACAAGATGTGGTTTGGGACACTTTTTTTTTTCTTGATCGCAGTGTTAATTAAAAATAAATCATTAATAACTGCAGCCGTTCTCAGCCCTCATCTGGCACTACATAGTCATTCTCTCTCTCTCTCTCTCTCTCTCTCTCTCTCAGGTGACAAGCCACACCCCCGTGCAGACGTTCGCCAGTCCTGTGTTTAGCTCTCTGCTCGACGTGCTGCTGTCGTGCGCCGTCTTCCTCGCACTCACGCTCGCCTGCTTCCTCTGCCCGATGGTTAATATGGAGATGCCTCCTGCCACCACGGTCAGCCTGGCGGTGACCGCCGCCATACTCGAGCTCGTGTCTCTCGTCCTGTCCATTCGGTGAGCGAACAACAGAACAGCGAGATAGCGGTCACAATTCACTAAGGCACATTTTCAGCCCCCGCTGTGAATATCCTTTTTGTGTCTCAGTTATTGCAGGTGACATTGCTTATATATTTTTTTTCATTTCTGACAGGCTGAGATTTTTGTTATTTTTCTGCCGTAGTAGTACACATCCACTTGCACATTTTTTTCATGCCATTCCATTGTCTCTCTCTGCTCACCCGTGAGCCTGTAGATTTGGAGGGAAGATATTAATCTGAGTCTGAAGGCTCAGCTTCTTTTAGATATCTTCGGTTGAAGTACCTCATTTTTATTGTATTATCTGAAATAGTAATGAAGAATTATGACATTGTTACGTGAAGCTTGTTTGGTTACTTGCTTAGTCTTCAGTGCTGCTGCACCTCGTACCAGTGCCAAACACAGTAGCATGTTAGCGTTGCTGTGCTGAGATTAAATTGTAAATAAGTGTAGGGACAAGGTAGGTGTACCTCATAACAGGCTATTTTGGAGTTTACAGACGAACAAGGAGAATTTTACATGCAGACGAGACCGAAAGAAAGCATCATTCATCTGTTCTTCATGCACCTCAATGCGCATTAAGAATAGTGGTGTCTTTCCTTCAGGGAGGCCACGCCTCTTCCAGTAACACTGACAGTCACAGAGGCCACGCCTCTTCCAGTGAGACTGACAGTCACAGTGACCACGCCTCTTCCAGTGAGACTGACAGTCACAGTGACCACGCCTCCTTCAGTAACACTGAGTCACAGAGGCCACGCCTCTTCCAGTGAGACTGACAGTCACAGAGGCCACGCCCCCTTCAGTAACAGACAGTCACAGGGGCCACGCCCCCTTCAGTAACAGACAGTCACAGAGGCCACGCCTCCTTCAGTAACAGACAGTCACAGAGGCCACGCCTCCTTCAGTAACAGGCAGTCACAGAGGCCACGCCTCCTCCTCTCAAACTGAAAGACTCAGAAAAGCATGAAGCGAGAGAGAAACACAGGGGAAATTATCAATCATTACCTGCACAGAGATTTATTTCGTTTAAATACACGCTGCTTCCTGTCAGTGCAGCCATGTTTCTAAAAAGCACCAGTGCCCTAATGTGAATTAGTGAATTTTTACACCCCAAATTAACCCTCACCTCCATCCACACAGTATGACCTTCTACCTGGACAACGTGTTCAGCTGCACGCAGTCACTTCTGAAGCTGGTGTCCGGCTGGGTGCCCCGTCATGTGGTCGGCGCTGTGCTTGTGTCGCTTCCTGCCATCTCGGTTTTCTCGCATCTGGCCTGCAGCCTCCACCTGCACATTCAGGTAAGAGAAAAAGAGAGGTGGGGACATGGAGGTTTTAGTAATAGTTCTGTGTTTTTAATGCAGTTTGTGTTTTTAGATTCTTTTCCTGTTGAGAATTACTAGTAACACTCATTCATGATGAAGTAGTTTACATGTAATGGCAGTGATTGATGTAGTTTTTTTTCTTTAGTTTACAGTACACAGGTATAAAAAGCATTAATAGTCTTTCACACACAACACTGAATTTTGAAAGATCTGAAAGATCGACATAGACAGATTTAAAGAGTGTAACTGTTGATGTGGTGAAGTTTTCTGCAAGGAGCCGTTTATTTAGCGTTTCTGAAAGGCGCCTCAGCACCTTGTGACAGTCGGCGGTAAACTGTAAGCTTTCCGACACAGGAAAGTGTACGTTTCTCAGCAGTGCTCCATTTACACCCACTTTCTTTTTCCAGTTAAATCACCTGACTTCAATGTAACGTTGACTGATAATGGTCTATAAAATATCTGTTTTTACCGATACTGCACATGGATTTTATGGCTACTTTTAAGATCAAAGTCCAGCTATTTGTGGAGCAGGCTATTAAAGACTAACTAAAAATAGCTTCTGATGACACGTAGGAAACGTGTAAAACCATCACAGTAGAGGAATATAAAATGGTTGTGTGCGTGTGGCACTTACTGATGGGTAGAAAACAACAGGACTAGACCTAGTAGGCTTGCTGTATTCAGGTCTCTGTTGCCATTAATACGTTACTTGAGAGTTTACTTCTCTCGTGTCTTTTTGTTTTTGCCGTAGGTGACGATGTTCCTGTGCAGTGCCATCATCATTGCCATCATCCAGTACTGCAATTTCTGCCAGCTGAGTTTCTGGATGCGCTCGGTTCTGGCCACCGCCGCAGGAGTGTCTCTGCTTGCTTTACTCTACAGTGCCCCCACCAGGCCAAGGTCAGTCACCACAGCACTTAGTGGCCCAGGTTTTTCAAAGGAAAATATCTTCTAGATGTATAATGTAGCTCAGTTCTAATTCAACACCATGCTTAACATGGCAGTGGATCAGGATTTCCTTTTTAACCGGGGGTCCAAAGTATGTTATGTACAGGAATTCACCAGCATCGTGAAAGTATGAACTGTCTAAAGGTTGAGCAGTATGCCATTCCTCCAGTTACTGAAGGTGATTTTTTTTTTTGTCTTCCAGCACCAGCTTTCCAGTGACTGGGTAAGTGTGTTTTAGGCTGCCTAGGAGATGGCCCCTGGTGTACTGCACGCTGATTTTAGATCCATTTGGAGGCTGACTCGGTCGTAGCCTCCAGGCATAGTGAACTCGCTAATGGTTTTCATTATTAAAGTAGTGAAGTTTATGCACCATGCAGCGTATAAAATATTATATACAAATAACAGCTAGCAAAAAAGTATAAAACTTTAGTCACTGTATTTAGTATTTTGGTAACTGAGTCTGAGTCACTGAGTCTCTTTTCCCGCCACTGTTACAGGAACTTGAGTAACAACAGTCTTGACACAAGCTGGACAAGTCAATTGAATCCCACAGCTCTAGAACTCCTGGTTCCGGAGATGCTCTTGTCGTTCTTCCTGCTGCTGCTTCTTGTGTGGTTCCTCAATCGTGAGTTTGAGGTCAGCTACCGCCTGCACTACCATGGCAACGTCGAGGCCGACAAGCACCGCATCAAGATCCAGACCATGCGCGACCAGGCCGACTGGCTGCTGCGCAACATCATCCCCATCCACGTGGCCGAACAGCTGAAAGTGACGCAGAGCTACTCCAAGGACCATGACAACGTCGGCGTGATCTTCGCCAGCATCGTGAACTTCAGCGAGTTCTACGAGGAGAGCTTCGAGGGCGGCAAAGAGTGTTACCGCGTGCTGAACGAGCTCATCGGCGACTTCGACGAGATGCTGCGCAAGCCGGCGTTCTCCAGCGTGGAGAAGATCAAGACCATCGGCGCCACCTACATGGCAGCGTCGGGGCTAAATGGACGGCAGTGCCGCGATCAGACGCATCCGCACGCTCACCTGCGCGCCCTTTTCGAATTTGCGCTGGAGATGATGCGCGTAGTGGACGACTTCAACAAGAACATGCTCGGCTTCCAGTTCAAGCTGCGCATTGGCTTCAATCATGGACCGCTGACCGCCGGCGTCATTGGCACCACCAAGCTGCTCTATGACATCTGGGGCGACACAGTGAACATCGCCAGCCGGATGGACAGTACTGGCGTCGAGTGCCGCGTTCAGGTGAGCGAGGAGAGCCACGCCGCGCTCAGCGCGATGGACTACGCCTTTGATTACCGCGGCACAGTTAACGTCAAAGGGAAGGGGCAGATGAGGACCTATCTGTACCCCAAACTTAACGAGAGCGGGTCCAAACAGTCCTCCGAGCCTCCGAGCAAGGAAGAGAATACCAACAAACTGCCCAACAAGGCACTCGCCCTGGCACCCAATTCACCACCCGCATCATCGTCTGCAGCCAATCACAGTCGTTCCTCTTCTTCCCCCAGTGCCTGTCGAAACGACTGCGGGGCGCCACAGGGACCTAGCGTAGGCCCGTCTAATTTGTCAGAAGAATGGCACAAAGACACTTTCAGAGACCCTTTGCTCACAGGCGAGTCTTCGGTGAGTTCTCCACCTGCGCCAACTTTTGGTGGCACACAGCCACCTTCAATAGCACAGATTAGCGCTCCGCTAGCCAGACCAGAGACACCTTTACGAGTTGCAGAAGAAGATGAGGAGGAGGAGGAAGAAGAGGCAAACGAACGCTCAAGGCTCCGAGTGGGCGAGAGGCTTTAATCTGCCCCTGAAGCTGCTGATCTTCACTGTCTGTCTGCCTCACTTCTCTCTTTTCTGGGGCATGAGGGTATATATTTCACTGAGGTTCACCTCCTGAGGTGCCTTAAAAATCAACAGTAGACGTAGGAGACCAGTCTGTTTGGCCTCGTACTTAAAGAACTCCATAACGTTAAACTAAAGAAGGTTATTTAGGGGGGGGGTTTCTGTGTGGATCACAGTCTGGCACAAAATGAAAGACAGGAAAAAGTTGAGCGGCGGGTTTTTACGTTTCTGAGGTTCTCATTATTTCAGCGGCGTGCTTTTTATGTTCGTTAAAGTGCCTTCGGTAAAGATGAATACGCGCACACGATCAGATAACTACACGAACAAATCGGAGATGATGGAACAATGCTAGCATGCCGTTTTTAAAGACTATGACAATGGACAATTCTGTGGTTTTTTTTTTTCCGATTTATTTTCCTAATACAGTTTTGTTAATATATTGCAGTTATTTTTTTGCTGTATTCGTTTCTTAATTTCAAAATATTGACATGTGACCTTAAGGATGAAAAAAGTGCCAGTGGCTAGAAGTAAGCAGAAGTGTTGAATCCTAGATCAGGGGAATTTAATTTTATTAGGTGAGATCATTGCTCTTGGGCAATCACTACTTTGTCAAAAAAGTTGTAAGGAGTTTAAAATTTGAACTGCATTTCTTTTTTTTTTTGTTGTTGCTAAGGAGCAAGTGTAAGCACAGTTATCCAACCAAGTTTTAGCAAAATGCACACGAAAAAAAAATTGAGCTATTACTGTCTGCTGTCTAATCCTAAACATTAGAGATGGTGACGGAGGTAGTGTTTGGGCTACAACGCTGTTCACGAGGCCCGTGCTAGCGTCGTGAGATAATTGCTAGCGAGGGGAAACGCAACGCACAATGCAACACAATACCTGAAATGCAGCCGAACACTTTCCAGTAGGCATGTGCTGATATAAAATTTTTATTCTTCATTTGTCTGCTTTTATCACAGTTTGCAATAATATTACCCTATTGTAGTTTTTATTTCACTACAAAAAAAAAAAATAATAATAATTTGCACCTCAGTTGGGGCACCAGTTCAATCCACTGTTTTTTCCAAGTTAAAATTTCGTCGCATATACTGATACGTATCACAGAATATAAATTAATTAAGCAATTAAGCACACTAAGCAATTTTGGTTAAACAAGGCTTTACTGATATATCATTTTGTGAAACCCCTGTGAAGTCCTATAAACTGCAAAACTCGAATATATAACATTACCACGTCTAATGGCTTGTTTAAGACGTTAAGAAAAAGTCGATAACAAGCAAATCCAGAGTTTCACCTTGATATAAAGAGATTGCATGCTCAGTTTGAACACTGAGGGTGCCATAATAATTGCACTCTGTTAATAAATTGGCCGCGTTTGCTAATGACGTTAAGAAAAACACCGGGCCTCGTTTCTCAATGTCCGTGAAAAGTTGTGTGTGAATATTTTCATAGGCCACACCGAACAAATTTACACAAGTTTTACATTTAGCCACGCCCACAATACTCCTTAAAAGGCAAAGTTCACAGAGAGCTGAAAATGACAAAATGGCGATTAAACGGTGAAAAGCGTTTGCAGCTCAGCCACTGCACTAACGCTTCCTCCTTTTCGAGGGCGCCGTTACTTTTGTTCTAACCGAATAGCTAGTCTTGTTTATTTCACAGACCGTTTCACTAAATCCTTGTGTACGATTGAAACAAATAAGCGATTTAAACACGACTTCTGTAAAATTTCTTCATCAGATAGACGCTTTGAAGCCGATCCGTCGACGTTCACGTCAGCGAGTCTCCTTATGCGTAAATTTGCACAAACTCGGAGCTTCTGTAGGATCGTAGGACGCGAACGTTTTTCCGAACTAAGTGAATTTTCGCGAGCACCGCATTTCTCGTGTATACGCTCCCGCGAATGATTTGCGAGCGAACTGGTCTGTATCCAGCTCATAAGCGAGGCCCATCGTCACCGATTCATCGGCGCGATTTTTTAAAGATACGGATTATGCGAAACCTTTATCGGTTAAAGCCCTGATTTTTTTTTTATTGGCGCATGCCTACTCGTGTATTTACATTTACACACGTAAAGGGAGTATTGTCATAGTTTTGATCACTTTAGCCCCATTCCAGTGACTTCTCCTAGCTGTGGTGGAGGTTCACATCACGTTACACTGTGCAATGCTGTGCAGCAATACAGAGAAACCTCGCATTCATGACATTTCAGCCCAACAGCACAAAATACCATTTAAGAGAATACAGTAAAGGAATCACAAGGGATCGTTTTTTTTTTTTTTTTTTTCTTTTCTTGTTGTTTTTCCAACAGCGAAGCATTTAGCCCAGTAATTACTGTGAACGATTTGTATTTGTTCTAAGAAGACTTTTCTATTAATTGTTTCCTTGATCTTTTCTGAAGTAGGTTGAAAGCATTCTCTGAAGCACTTCAGACGATGACAAAACACTTCGATATTTATGTCGGACATAAGACATGTCCTGTTTGAGTGGGATCGATTTCTCGGATCGTGCCAGTAGCGCTTGGTGTCTGCGCCCCCGCCCCCCCCCCCCCCTTCCTGTGGCCTTGGTTGGAACCTTTCTGCTGTATCTGTGCGTTTCCAGTCGTGCCATGTTATAAAATGGGTTGCTCTCTTTGGTGGAATAGAATTTTCTTATTTTCGTTCTCTAGTGCCTTTTGTTTTTTGTTTTTTTTACTTTTCTTTTCTCCCCCCCCCTGAGAACATCACTGAGAAAGTGATGATGTTGGTCACTATTGTGCAAAAATGCATTCTGACTGCTTTCTCTTCAAGTCTTTTTCTCTTCTCACAGTTCTCTCCGTAGTCTTTCTGCCACTTCTGCCCCCCCCCCTTTCAATCAGTCCACGAGGGAATAATCTTTATTTTTTATTTTTTTTTTTTTACGGCATTACATTTCACCCATGTAGCAGATCAAGAGCTGAGGAAGTCGCGCGTTTGCGCCGTTACATTTGTCCTTTAGCACACCGTCTTACGAGCGAGGAAGAATCCAGTCCAAGCTTGAGCAGCTGAAGGTTAAAGGACTTGCAGGCGGGTTTCTCTGCCATCACCATCAAAACTCTGCTGGTCTGGAAACAGGAAGGTCAGAGCTCGGTTGCCGTGCCAACTGCGCAACCCAGTCACTAACCACCATTCGAAAGATGTGAAAAACGCACCGAGACTTTTGATTATTTGAAGATTATTCATGTAAAAATACTAAACAATTTTTTTTTTTTTTATACAATCGCTGCATCTCACTCATTTCTAAGTACAAAATAAAACAACGCGCTTTGTGCGATGCGAACGACACACACTTTCTATCCACTCATTTATGTTTAATGCTGTGGAACATCAGTTCCTATTCTCGCTTACGTTACAGCAGCTGAAAGCAGTCGTTCCATCACTTCCTCGTGTGACATGAAACGCTTTACCTCCGAGTGTTACAAAGTGCTGACACTGGAGACTCCTTCCATAAATGTCTTCACCACATCAATAATTCTACGTTTTTTTTTTTTACTTGTTGAATAACAGCAGTTTCAAAAACCGGAGCGATCATGGATCGGCTCTCAGATCGGTGGTTCTTGTAAAGCTTCACACGTTCCTCAGTCCAGCAGCAGATCCAAGTGATGATGGTTAACTGTAGCTCTGTGGAAGTCCTGGGATTCGAACCCGCAACCTTCTGGTGACAAGCACTGCATTATGACAATAAACTCTTTACATTCGCTGCTTACTTGAAGCAGAAGGTCCTGAGACTTTCCCGATCTTTTCGTCTCTGAAAATGATCCAGTGCCTTTTTTTTTTTTCCTTCCTCTAGCACTTTTCTCCTAAATGAAATAAATCGTGTCCTGTATCGCAAGACTTTTTTATTGTGCGTTTAAATTCCAGCTGAGTGGAAATCGAAGAAAAAGAAAAAAAAAAAAAAAAAAAGATCAACACTGTGTATCTCGATACGGAAATAACTTGGGATTGAAAAGGGATTTCTTTCGTTTAAAAAAAAAAAAAAAAAAAAAAAAAAGCGATTTATTGTATGGTGCACTGCTTTTCGACCACGCCACACTAAAGTCTGAGTCACTCCAGATGTTATGTATCACACCATCAGCAAGAAAATGTAAAAAAAAAAAAAAAAAAAACAAAGGAAAAAAAAAAACAATGCGAGCTGACAGTATTTAAACTTAATTACTCATTCATGCCTAGCTATGTGTTAGATTTTTTTTTTTTTTTTTTTTTTTTGGAAGTACCAAAATATGAATTTGTATGATGTAAAATGGAGACTAATGGGACAGTTAGAATGTTTTCACTCCAGCTCCCCCGTCCCCACGAGCACTTGCTCCAGCTCTGATTCCCTGTAGAGGCTAAAGGGAATTAACTTGAGGTTGTGTCCCAATACTGGTTTTACCACTCCATCGCTGACTTTCACTCCCTACTGACATCTTGACCTCTGACCCTAAACGGAGTACTTTGCAGTGGCTGAAGTTGTGCTTGTTTGCATGTAAGGGAAGTATTGCGTATAGGCTCCTCAACTAGCATGCATGTACGATTCCAACTTGGAGCCTGAAGAGGGCCACGCCCTCTATCGCAGCCTGACGCTGGTGGGAGGGAGACATCGAATTACGTGTTGAGGAAAGCTGCAGTGTTTTTACTTCCGTTACTGGATATTTTCCTGTCGGTTTGAGGGCCGAGGGATCGAGTCAGGCTCGACGCTGACTTGAGAAACACGAGATGATTATGGACTAAGCTTGTAAAACAAGAAAATGCCATCAGGTCGTCTCCTGTAGGCGTTTAGTAGAGGAATGTGCATTCCTGAGCTCCCATAGTTTCCTATATCACTGTAGCGAGGCGTCCAAATCGTACGTCCTACGTCTAAAGCGTAAAAATCTTGGCGCGCCTGACTAAGCTTGCTTTGGGTTTTACGGCGCCAGCGACTCCCTATGTTTTTCCCAGCGAGTTCTCAGGTGAACTAACAGCCATACTAGCTAGTCATTTACGGCCGTTTACAGAGTCTGAAGTAATTTCATTGTTCCTGCTAACGTTTCAGTCCACGTTACGCCCCTTTTCCTCAAGCTACTCGTGCGATACAGGGGAAGTCAGCGATGGTATTAACAGTATCGAGACACGGCGTACGTGAAAAAATTGTAATCGTAACTGTATTAAGAGGAGAAGCTAGCGTGCTAGCTAGGAAACCAGCTAGCAAGCCACCTTAGAAGATATTTTAATAAATTAAAATCGCTCCCATCGATGAGTCTAAATGGGACGCGAGTGTTTTGGTGATTTTTGAAGAACCGAGGCGTTATTTTAGCGGGAATTTCAGTTCGTTTAGTCAGAGAGGAGAAATCTGTAGAAAAGTCGTGCCTTTATGTTGGAAGCTGATTATTTATCGTAAAGATGAATATGTGTGTTAAAAAAAAACAAAAAAACATGGATTAGGTTTTGGAGTGGTACCAAAGGTGAAAAAAAAAACAAAAAACAAAAAAAAATCAAAAACGTGCCATCAAATCTACCTTTTTAATGAGTATTATATATTTGCCATATGGGAGGATGTTATTATGTGAACCAAAGAGATCTGACAGAAATTTATTTTGCCTTCGATGTTTATTTTTCTTGTGTGTAGTACATGTCACATGTTTGAATATGATTTTATTCTTATTCTTTTTCTGTGCACATTATACATTTAATCCATACATGAGCATAATCTGTATACATTTGCACAATTCACTTTGTATGTACATATCCATATGTATTAATGTCTTTTTTTTTTTTTTTTTTTTTTTTTTTGGAAAATTTCAAGATTGAAAATAACGTGCATGTGCCAGATTTGGAGAGCAGGAAAAAAAAAAAAAAAAAAAACTATTGTCACTGGTGTGTTGGTGTGTGGTTGTGATTTCTTTGAGTGTGTGTGAGATGATGTCAGCTGGAAGAAGACAAAAATAATATAAACGGAAAAGGGTGTATATGTTATTTGTCACTTTAAAAGCACATTAGATATATTTTTTTTTTCCCCACAGTTAATTTTCACCTCAATATTTTTAGAAATTGGGTTGAATTTTTCCTCTCCAGCTGTTTAGATTTTTTTTTTTTTTTTTTTATTCCTTTGCTCAAAGATGAACCAAGGAACTTTAACTCTTTCATGGCATATTTAAAAGTATTGAATGCATCCCAGAGCTGTAAATTCTGTACATTTTAGATATTTCTCACTGTTCAGAAATGCTTGAAGCCTTTTCATTCACCATCTTTCAGTCTTTTACTTTCAATAAGTGCTGATCTGCAGGAAGATTATTAGGGGGCCAAGCACCAATGTTGCTCTTGAGATTGAATGTTTTCTTACTAAAACCAACGAGCCTAACGATGCGGAAGGAGAAATGCGACGTGACAGTCTGGATTTATAACGTAGAAAATCTGAACTTTCTTTCCTTTATTTGAATTTGTAAATAAGTTTCTGTAGCTGAAACTCAGTTTTATGAATGAAATTCAATTCTATTTGACTTAAGAACTGAATTTCAAACAGATTGTGCCACAAAAAACTCAAGCCATGCAATACGATTCCAGTTTGATGTAATTCACCGGAAAGAATTACTCGCATTACAAATTAAAATCACGGCATTGAAGTTCAGACTTTGGGATTCATTTCTCGTTCCACGTCGCTAGGGCCTGTTCTAATCATCTTCCTGTGGATTTTAAAACTCGAGCTCGCGTTTCCTTGATTTCCTTCTTTAACGAGAAGAAAAAGCGCAAGATACCCGAAGCCATGGAATAAAATTTCAGTTTGATGATTTTAAATGAAAGCAGTAAGAGTTCCTTTATTTATCGATTTTAAATTCAGATCGTAGTGGCACATTTTCAGTCCATAACATCAATGCGTTATGATCAAAGCGTCCGCGAACCGCCTTGGAAATAAATCATACAGTTTATTCCTGCAGTGTTAGAGAAAAAAAAAACATTTTCAATTGAACTCGTTAGGAAAATAAAAATGGATCAGAACTTTGTATTCGTAGCCGTTCTGTCGACAACGAGCACAAAATGCGACGCTGCTCATGAACCGAATCTCAACTCGCTCAGTACTTCCTACATAGGACTATCTATCTATCTATCTATCTATCTATCTGGTGTAATCAGTAAGAGTAGCTGTGTGTTTAAAAGCGCGCACGCTACAGTATTTCTTTAGAGAAAAATAAGGCGTTTTGGATTTGGAGGCGTATTTCTGGTGCTTTGTCGCCCCCTATCGGTGGAGCTGCGCATGCGCGCTTCTGCGTGACGCTCGTCTCATTACGTAAGCGCGTGCATGCGCGTGCGAGCCCCTCCCCCTCTAGCTGGAAAAAGAAAAAAAAACTTTTTTTTTTTTTTGTATCGAAGGAATCAACAGCCGCCATCTTGTCGCGGCTTGGAAATCAGGATTTCGATACGGCGCTATTTTTTAACTTCGAAACGGCGCGTCCGAGGCGACGTTCGACGACAACTTTCGGCCCAAGACGCCGCCGTTGAACCGCGACGAAGCTTATTTTGGCGAAAAATCCTGGAATTGAGCGGCATTTCGTCGGCCACGAACCCCCCCCTTTTCGCGTTATTACCTTTGATTTCCCCCTTCGGTCCGTGTCGTTTAAACTGAGAGAGGGGGAGCCGTCGGACGACAGACAGCATCGACGGGACATTTGCAAAAAATTAGAATTAACATTATGATGCATTTATGCATTTTTAAAGGCGTTTCGGATGTTTTTTTTTTTTTTTTGCACGATTTTTTTTTTGACGTCAGAGAAAAGGTTTTGATGAGGATGCACATTTAACATCGCCGCGACGAGGAAACGCAGCGCCGAGAATTCCTCT
The DNA here is from genome assembly GCA_037576815.1 of Pangasius larnaudii. NCBI lineage: Eukaryota > Metazoa > Chordata > Actinopteri > Siluriformes > Pangasiidae > Pangasius > Pangasius larnaudii. The sequence continues at coordinate 15,031,961 of CM074940.1, forward strand.
GGAATACCTACATCCTCCCCCCCCAAAAAAATCTAAAACTCTCTTTTCTTGAAAGGAAATATTTTTTTTTCTCGAGGCTAATTTAACGACGATAATGTGGGTGTTGGGTGTTGGATTATCATGGGGTAAATGGCGGTGGCGCTGTTGGTACTTTTTTGAGAATTCCTCCTCCTCGCTGCTAGCTTAGCTAATTAGCAACTCAGCCTGAGACGTATAAACAAAGTGAATTTCGTGGAGCGTTGTTTCATTTCCGCCTTGAAAGGGTTCCCTGTGTGATTATTTTGCTACATCTAATCTAGAAAAAAATGGCTGATAATCTGCTTGATCCTGGACCTCCGAGTGCGAAGAGGCCGAAGATGACAGCACCTGCCTCAGACGGGCCAGGTAACGCTAGCTAAAGTAACTTAAATGTCAAAAAAAAAAAGTTTACTGTCGGTTTTTCTTCTCTCTCACACTCACCACTACACGCCAAACACAACTAAAATGTCCTGACTGAGGTCCAGTCCTTGTATTTAGTGTTTCATTGCAGTAAAAGTGCTGTGTTTACTCTATATTATCACTGAGGCTAGCTTCATACCAGAGCACTCCGCTAGCTAGCGGCTAACATTGCAGCGTAGTTTCTCCTGTCAGATTAGACACCTTAAAGTGGCTCTTTTTGATTGTATTCTTGTTTTTAGAAGGAAGCAACACATTGGTAACAGTGTCCACAAAGTCATTTTGTATTAATTGTCTTTACATGTGCAGAAAAAAATTGCTATTTGAAGTACAGAATGGAAGAAAACGCCTTAACGCCCTAAACGTACTAGCGCACTTAATAGTAGGAAAGGAAAAGCAGTGCGCGCGCAGGGACGCGTCGGCGCTCTGGCACTCTGTAGTACGCTAGTATGCGAGTGTGGATTTCAGCAATCGCCGCCTTCAGTGCGAAAAAGCTCCCTAATCATCTGTGGGTCAGTTCAAGTTAGCTAATTAACTGTCCAGTTCTTTCATCTGGGACGTGTATTTTGACCTGATTAAGGTTTTAATACTAACTAGATTGATATTTGGTCTTTTTTTTTTTTTTGATACTCAGGATAACATGTAATAAAACTTCAATAGCTCTCAATTTTCAAATACATATTCAGTGATTTAATATCATTTAATTAATTTATTGAAAAAAAAAAATGGTGACAGTCAATAAAAAATGGCAGGAAAAATACATTTGAAAAAGTATTTTACGTTTAGAGTGTTTCCTTCTTTTCAGTGTCCTCTCGCAGGTTCGATACCAAAAAAAAATAAACAAACCAAGCGTTTTATATAAAACTGTACGAATTCTACGCAAAAAAAATGAAGAAATAAAGCGTGTCGTGATGGGAAAGTAATCAATGCGTGATGATACGAGGCTCAATTCGGCTATACATCCATCCCAGAGCGTTTTATTCCTCTTGCGCCACGACGGTTAAAATTGATCGAAGAGCGGAAGGTCGTACTTTTTATCCGTTTATAGTTACATTTGACGTTAAGGCTACGAAAAAGAAAACTAGTTTGTTCCCGTTATGACTCACGTCATTAGCAGGTATAAACGTTCTTTCCATCACCAGACTTTCTTATTATAGAGAGAGAGAAAAAAAAGAAGAGAGAAGCAGCTCTGAAGATTTTACTTATGGACAGTTATAGATTGCTGACATTGGAGACTCCTTCCGTCAACGGCTATCCGTTTTTCCTTTGATAAACAGATTTAGATAGTACCGTTATTTATCATTTGTTTTAGATCACACGGCGCGTCCGCAGTACAAGTCTAAAGCTGTCGCTATAGAAACGATAACGTATCAGGACGGTATGATACAGACCCGGGACTTTAGGGCTGCGGGGCTGTCAGAGGTGCCGCGCTAGAAAATTAATCAGCACCTTCTGCCCGTTCAAGCACACGAGAGGAGAGACGTAATTTAAAGCAGACCGACGGTGCCGAGCGGAGTCCACCCCGGCGCTTAACGCTGCCGACGGAGCCGTAACTCTGCTGTTGCGTCATTTTGTGGAAGCACGTTTCATCACGCACTAAATGCCGACTCTCTGCTTCTGTACACACCTCAGCTCCGACTGTTAAACGTTTCATCTACAGGGCTTTGCAGTAGAGCCGAGGCATAAACCCAAAACATCATGTCATATGTATATATGATTCCTGAAATGTTAAAAAAAAAACCAGGAAAATGTGGGGAAAAAAAACACCTGTAATAAATCTGTTGAATTGTTTTTTTTTTTTTTTTATTTCCAAAATATCATTTTAAAGATTAAGTTCACAATTTTAATGTCGGCTCCTTCCAGTTGTTTTGTAATTCTATATATTACAATTATATATATTAAATATATGTATATTTTTTAATATTAAAAATATATCATGATATGTCAGAAAAGCATATTGTGACACAATTATTGGCGATATCACCGTTCTATCAGCTCCTGATCGGATCAGTTTATCAGAGGGACGTCTGTAATAAATATGTATTACACGTCTCCTTGCATCCAGACGGCAATAAAATGACCGCAGGAGGGAGGTTCTGGCGGGTTGTATTTCCTGCAAACCCGGACGTTTGCATCATGCAGTCATACGACCGCGCTCCGCTCACAGCACGGCGTCCAGGCGGTCGAGGAGGCGCCGGCGTAGAGAAAAGACGCCGCCTCTTATTTTAGTTCGGGTGCGAACCAGGTTTCCAGCAACAGCGTCACAAAGCACACGAGAAGCATCCATTTTTTTTTTTTAAGATGTGCTTAATATCTGGCGGAGGGTCAGTGATGCGCACACCGCGAGAATAATACGGCAGTCAGACCTCTTTTCTTTTTCCAACGCGAGGCAACATCTGCATAGAAAATCAGGGACACATGCATCCATCTGTCCATCTATGGTCAGGTGACCTCTGGGTTTGGAGAGAACAGAATAAAACACTGACATGACCGTAATCGGAATGAAAGTGTTCACGTGTAAGACTCAGTTGGAATGAAAAGCGTTCACGTGTACGCCTCAGTCGGAGTGAAAAGCGCTCACGTGTACGCCTCAGTCGGAGTGAAAAGCGCTCACGTGTACGCCTCAGTCGGAGTGAAAAGCGCTCACGTGTACGCCTCAGTCGGAGTGAAAAGCGCTCACGTGTACGCCTCAGTCGGAGTGAAAAGCGCTCACGTGTACGCCTCAGTCGGAGTGAAAAGCGCTCACGTGTACGCCTCAGTCGGAGTGAAAAGCGCTCACGTGTACG
>CM074940.1:15049769-15063346 GCA_037576815.1 Pangasius larnaudii
GCACAAGGCATGATGGGACCTCACGGCGGGAACATGGTGCCGCAGGCGGCAAATCAGACGCAGTTTATGCAGCAGTTTTCCACCAATGCTAACGCTATGAATGTCAACATGGGCCAGCCCAACACGCAGACAGCTATCCCTCAGGTTAGAGAGAACACACACACACACACACACACACATACATACACATATACATATGATGACGTTCAGTGTGAATTTTTGTGTGCAAGTATTTTATAAGGTGTGAATTTATGTTCTCCATTATTGACTCCAGCCCCAAGTCACGTTCCTTGTATCTCTCTCCCTCAGCAGCCACAGAACCTCCCTCTGAATGCACTCGGCCCTCTGGGCTCTCAGATGAACTGCCCCGCGCCTCCCCAGGCCCCTCACGGTGCCACCCCGCCCCCTAGTGCTGGAGCCGCTGGCACCGGCGCTAACCTGCAGCCACTGCAGCCTAACCGGGCCGGCACGCCCACCCCCGGCCCGGCACAGGGCACACCGCCGCACACACAGCCTCAGACAGAGCTGCCTGCCCTGCCACAGCCCCATCCTGGCACACCAGTGAGTACACGGGCCTCTGCTCCTCTCTTTAGCTCAATATATATCCATACACGCTCAGATCCAATTTTGGGTGAGGAAGCGGGGGGGAAAAAAAAAAGCCCTGTGGGATGTTCTAGCTGGTTCTGTAGCTGCCACAGTGGGTCACGATGACAGTGATGAACTGTTCACATTAGTCATCAACACTAGTCTAGGACCATGTAAGACAGTATCTCGGATCAGATTCGTAATTAATAGTATAATAATGTAATATGTGGCTGCATAATGTGCAGTGTCAACAGTATCCCATTTAGAGTTCTCATCCTCTTCTCTCTCTCTCTCGCTCTCTCTCTCTCTCTCTCTCTCTCTCTCTCTCTCACTCAGAGTGCTGATAACAGAGTCCCCACCCCAGCCTCGACGGCGAGTGCTGACCTGCACACGCAGCATGCCGTGCCCGAGCTGCCCGCAGTGGCCGAGCCCAAAGCAGAGCCCAAGCAAGAGGAGCAGGACTTTGAGTCCAGCGCTGCAGAAACCGAACCCAAGATGGAGGTGGGTGTAAACCTTTAAACACGCTTACTTCACCCACATCACTAGTGCACTTTACTTCACCCATATCACTAGTGCACTTGTATGTCAGATGACGTATGGTTATTGGACAGCGCTGATGACATTTCCCTAGGGCATTCATTGCTCACGGTGTACAGGGACACACTAATTAAGCTTTTCCGTGTCAGTAAATCATAGCAGTAATCAGGAAGATCTCAGCGGCTTTGGACTGAATTTCTACTGCATGTTTTCTTTTCATTAAAAGCATTTCAATTCATTTCTTCTGTAATTCAATTAGCCTTCAATTTTATTGCAACTCCTTCCGATATCGGTGTTATAAAGCATCGATTGAAAGGCTGTCACATGACCCTGTCTCAGGTGGAGGACGATTCTGGCCCTGTGGTCAAGAAGGAAGAGCCCGAGAGCTCAGAGACCAAGCAGGAGCCGATGGAAACCGAAGATAAGAAGACGGACATTAAGGGAGAGACCAAAGAGGAGGAAGAAAGCAGCGCGGCTGGCACGACGTCGTCCTCGCCGTCGCAGTCTCGCAGGAAAAGTGAGCGACAAATTCTTCCCCGGAAAACGCTGACCTGGCGTGTTGTTTTAATGAGCTTCAAACATCATACGGCATGTAAATGCTTTTTTTCGTACAGAATAAAAGATCCTGTCTGTAGTAGAACCGCTGTTTTTCTCCCTCCAGTCTTTAAGCCGGAGGAGCTGCGGCAGGCACTGATGCCTACGCTGGAGTCTTTATACAGACAGGACCCCGAGTCTCTGCCCTTCCGCCAACCTGTGGATCCCATACTGCTGGGCATCCCGGTTAGTCCCTCACTCGTACACCACACACACACACACACACACACACACACACCCCTTCTTTTCTTATGAAAAGCAATGCCGGGTCTGTTGCGTGTCTGCAGGACTACTTCGACATCGTGAAGAACCCCATCGACCTGTCCACCATAAAGCGCAAGCTGGACACGGGTCAGTACCAGGAGCCGTGGCAGTACGTGGACGACGTGTGGCTCATGTTCAACAACGCCTGGCTCTACAACAGGAAGACGTCACGCGTCTACAAGTACTGCTCCAAGCTGGCTGAGGTGTTTGAGCAGGAGATCGACCCCGTCATGCAGGGCCTCGGGTACTGCTGCGGCCGGAAGGTAAGCACACGTGTGTGTGTGTGTGTGTGTGTGTGCGTGCGTGTGCGCGCGAAACTTTACACAGCGGTCAGGTAAACGGAGAGTCCGGCTTTAACAAGCGACCCTTCATCATATTCAGTGAAGAGACCTATTCGATATTTAAATGTATTTTCTACCCTTGCAGTCTGGAATGTTTGGCAATTAGAACGTAGAAGAGTTGATTAGTGACATCTGGTCAAGTTACTTCTTTAGCGACGTCTTCATGCATGTGTCTCTTCACATTTGTCAGAAATTTGTCGAGCACAGGTTCTAGCATGAGTGAAAAATGGAGAAAATCGCATTTAAATTAAATGTTGTGGACGTTTTGACATCCAGTATCTGATTGCAAACTGAATTGATTTCCGTTTCACCGTGACACACAGCTATGCAACCACTTGATCAAAGTGTGACATGCACTATTTGAGGAGAGCACACGTAGCTAGGGAGGTTTTAGACGTCTTTAGGCAGGCCTCCTCGGAGTGGTTTGTTTAGGCAGGTGAGAACACTGCGATCCCACTCGGACGTGGACCAGAATCAATCTGTGACCACCTGAGCGAGCGGCGCTGGGGTGTTTTAGATGTGAGCTTCTGTTAACCGGCAAACTGAGACAAAGAGCAGAGCTGTAGCGCTGCAGAAACACGTGTTCTAGACATCTAGACCAAAAATTAACGCTGGATTCCGTTTGCAAAATGTTTTAAAGTAGTTATTTATATTATGAATTAATACTTTGTTCAGCGCTGGCTCTGTGTTTTCCGAGCTGTTGACTTCTCTGACTTCTACACACCCTCGCGAGAGGTTTATCTTTTCCTAACCAGTGGTTCAACATACATTTTCAGGCACATCTCTTAAATATAAATTTCACTCTGAATCAGATTCACAGAACAAGTAGATAAGAAGACCTCCTAATACAGTTAGATAATAATATATAGTACAATTACTTGTAGCTTTTTCCCCCCCCCGCTTTTTCTTACTGGCATGTTGCATCTTCTTGTCCCTTGCAGTACGAGTTTTCCCCTCAAACGCTGTGCTGCTACGGCAAGCAGCTCTGCACCATTCCCCGGGACGGCACCTACTACAGCTACCAGAACAGGTGAGTCATAGAGTCACGGCACAGGAGAGACGTGGTGCTTGGAGTGGAAGGGTAAAAGGACATAGGAAGGGATTTGCATAGGAAAGGCTGAAGTGACTGAAGCGCCGTGTGTTCATTACTTCTTTCCAGAAGATGCGGCGTCCATCTTGCTTCGAGCCGTGCTGTGTGTTCAGTCGACGGGCAGTTGTAAAACACACGCCAGCTCCTGTCGGCACGCTGTGTTTTTTTTTTTTTTTTTTTTTTTCCTTCTCTTTTCTTTTTTTTTTCCCCTCTCTCTCTCTGTTAATTAAATACCTGATTAGTCAAAACAGACTCCCCTGCACCCCCTGCAGGATGACCACTGCATTAGCAGTCTGAGCTCAGGCACAGCTGCAGGGAATTAGAGATTCAATTTAGAAAGAAAATGGTAAAATGTGATGAAAGTGAGTGTGTGTGTGTGTGTGTGTGTGTGTGTGTGTGTGTGTGTGTGTGTGTGTGTGTGTGTGTGTAAGTGTAAGAGTGCTAACTGATTTTTGTAAAACTATGTGCCGTCTCTGTGCGCAGGTATCACTTTTGCGAGAAGTGCTTCAATGAGATTCAGGGAGACAGCGTGACACTGGGCGACGATCCCGCGCAGCCGCAGACGTGAGTGCTCGCAAACGAAGCGCGCCAAGATCAAATAAACGAATAAATCGGGAATAAGAATAATATCATGGAAGATAATGCTGAATATCCCAAAAATCCATTGTTGCTGAGAATTTTCGTTTCAGAATGATCAAAAAAAAAAAAATCTGTCTTTCTCTCTATCTGTTTTCTCTCTCTCTCTCTCTCTCATTCTCTTTCCTTCTCCCATTCTCTTTCTCTCACGGTCTCTCCTTTCTCTTGCTCTCCCTCCTTCTCTCTTTGTGTCTCTCTTTTTCCCCCCCCCACTCTCTTTCTCTCACTGTATCTTTCTCTCTGTTTCTGTTCTCTTGCCCCCCCCACTCGCTCGCATGCGCTTTCTTTCTCTTTCTCTCACTCCCTCTCACTGTCTTTCTTTTATCTGTCCTCTCTCTCTGTCTCTCTCTCTCTGTCTGTCTCTCTCTCTCTCTCTCTCTGTGTCTGTGTCTGTGTGCAGGATGATTTCCAAGGATCAGTTTGAGAGAAAGAAGAACGATACACTAGACCCTGAGCCGTAAGTAGTCACACAAACACACTGTGTGTATAAAACCATAATTCTAACTGCTCCACGTGACAAACATCACTTTATTACGGCAGTATAAAAACGTTTGTGTGTGTGTGTGCGTGCGCGTGCGTGCGTGATAGACAGAGTGGACTACACTGTCCAGCAGTACGCGTTCTGTTGCATGGCGCCCCCTGCTGTAAGACTCGGGGTGACACTAACACTCTGGTTGGGAGTACGAGTGCTCTCGTAGCGATTTAGGGAATGTTGTAGTTGAGAACGTCGGGGTGTAGAAGTGGCGGGGTGTAAGAGCTTTCCCCGTTAGTCCTCCAACAAAGGCGTACTTGCACTGGTTTGCTTGCAAGTGCGTAAGAACTGGAGGTATAGAGAGCGAACGATGATTCCTGCCTCGCTGCATGTATCTGCAGTCAGCACATCAGAGTTCACACACTTCAATTCCCCTTTCAAAAAAAATGATTTCGATCTATTAAAAATGATTCCACTCTTCTGCACTCAGGTTCGTTGAATGTAAAGATTGCGGACGCAAGATGCATCAGATATGCGTCCTACATTATGAAGTCATCTGGCCTTCTGGGTGAGTGTGTGTGTGTGTGTGAGAGAGAGAGATTGATTTTACATTTTTGCATACACTCTCGGGGTCAAGCCTGCTAACGGCTTTGTCTCCACAGCTTTATCTGTGATAACTGTTTGAAGAAGAGCGGGAAAACGAGGAAGGAAAATAAGTTCTCAGCAAAAAGTAAGTGAACTATTCTTCCATATTCCGTGAACACGTTGCCCGAATCCCCGCGGCCGTCTTAAACCCGTTCCGATATTTTATCGGCTTGGGCAAAGATCGTCAGATGAGCGTTTAGAAGGCTCAGGAATCGAGATATAATAACCATAGACTTGAGGAGAGGAGCAGAACAAACTAAGTAGACATTGCACTTTTATGTTTCATGGAACATTTTAATACTCATAAAGCCATATTTTTAGTAATTTTGTTGCATCTAATATAACATATTAGTTAACCAATCTAATTCTGAATCAGAGTCAGGAATCAAGCTTTAGTGGACAAGCAGCCTTCTATACGCAAGTGTTCTGGAGTCACAAGGGGGTGTAAATATTTATGATAAAGACTACAAAATATGACTACATAATGACTGATCCCCTATAATTCACTAAGTGATGGTACTCTGTCCAGCTGATGCCTTATATAGATCTTTCTAATAAACTGTGTGTGTGTGTGTGTGTGTGTGTGTGTGTGTGTGTGTGTGTGTGTGTGTGTGTCAGGATTGCAGGTGACACGGTTGGGCACATATATAGAGGACCGAGTGAATAAGTACTTGAAGAGACAGAACCACCCGGAAGCCGGCGAGGTGTTCGTGCGAGTGGTGGCCAGTTCAGACAAAACGGTGGAAGTCAAACCCGGCATGAAGGCCAGGTGAGCACGCGCGACTCCTCACCACCGTCGCCTCCGAGTTAATGATCAGGGATCTAAATCTACATCCGGATTTCTTTTAAAGCCACTTTATGACCGTGTCTGTAGTGAGGAAACACTGCTTTAAATCATGGCGCCAGCTTAGGAAACTAATGGCCTGCTCTCCCACCAGGTTTGTAGACAACAACGAGATGTCCGAGAGCTTCCCCTACAGAACCAAAGCACTTTTCGCCTTTGAGGAGATCGACGGCGTCGACGTGTGCTTCTTTGGCATGCATGTGCAGGAGTACGGCTCAGATTGTCCTTTCCCCAACACCAGGTAAAACCTACCTGAGCACTGAGTATACACCGCGCTTTGCACCCTTCCTGGCTGGAGAGCCACGACGTAACGCTGCTCTTTGTCTTCGCAGACGGGTATACATATCATACCTTGACAGTATTCACTTCTTCAGACCTCGCTTGCTTCGGACAGCAGTTTATCACGAGATCCTCATCGGTTATCTGGAATACGTCAAGAAATTGGGGTGCGTCTGTTTTAGTTATTTGTTAACAAGCACTGTTATGTTCGAATGACATTAAAACATTTGTCGTGTTGAGGCTAACCTGGCTTTTTAATTCCCCTCGGCAGGTACGTGACGGGACACATTTGGGCGTGCCCTCCGAGCGAGGGTGACGACTACATCTTCCACTGTCACCCCGCCGATCAAAAGATCCCCAAACCTAAGCGCCTGCAGGAATGGTACCGCAAGATGCTGGACAAGGCCTTTGCCGAGAGGATAATCCACGACTACAAGGTACATATGATGTTTCTCCTCCTACTTCTGGATGATTCGGGGGGGGGGAGGGGTATCAAGGGTATATTAATTTAAACAGATTGATTTTGTGGTTAAATATTACAACAATTAGTCAAATACTCAGCTTGTGGCTATGAATCGGCAGCCATGCAAGGAATAAAGCATGTTTTATTTCTTTGCGACCTGATGTAAATAACTCCGAAGTCGATTATTGATCGAAAGCATCACGCTTCAGTGTTGAAGTAATTTCACATATGGATGCGTTTTACAGGACATCTTTAAACAAGCGACAGAGGACCGTTTGACGAGTGCAAATGAGCTGCCTTACTTCGAGGGCGATTTCTGGCCCAACGTGTTGGAGGAGAGCATTAAGGAGCTGGAGCAGGAGGAGGAGGAGAGGAAGAAAGAGGAGAACACAGCGGCCTGCGAAACTCCGGAGGTGAGATTTCTGTTTTAGCAGAAATCGTTGGAAGTGTTGTTTCCGTGAACTGACTTGATTTCAACAATCGAGCGTACCTTGATACGGTAATCTGTGTAGTATTGATATTTTTACACTCTCCCATGCAGCATTTATTACATCCTTTTCTCCTTTCAGGGCACGCCAGGGGACAGCAAAAACGCCAAGAAGAAGAACAATAAGAAAACCAATAAGAATAAGAGCAGCGTGAGTCGAGCCAATAAGAAGAAGCCTGGGATGCCGAATGTAGCCAATGACCTATCCCAGAAACTCTACGCCACCATGGAGAAGCACAAAGAGGTGTGGCATATCGGCAGTCTGCCCGAATATCGTTTGGATGCTTGCTGTAGTATTAAGCGACTTGGCTGTGTCGTACGTTGATGCATTTGTCTTTAAAGCTCTCCACGTTTTTCCTCCAGGTTTTCTTCGTGATCCACTTGCACTCTGGGCCGATGATGAACACGTTGCCGCCCATAATGGACCCCGATCCGCTGCTCTCCTGTGACCTGATGGACGGGCGAGACGCGTTCCTGACACTGGCGCGGGACAAACACTGGGAGTTCAGCTCTCTGCGCCGCTGCAAGTGGAGCACCATGTGCATGCTGGTAGAACTACACAACCAGGGCCAGGACCGCTTCGTCTATACCTGCAACGAGTGCAAGCACCACGTGGAGACTCGCTGGCACTGCACCGTTTGCGAGGTCAGAGACAGTGAAAGTGCTTATAGTTTCAGAGAGAGGGGGGTGGAGTTTGGGGGGAGGGGGAGGTTTGTTAGTGATTGGCATGTATTTCCTTATGTCTACTCATCTTCAGAGAGAATGAGTTCCTTCATATATATATATATTTTTTTTCTTTGTAGGACTTTGACTTGTGCATCAACTGCTACAACACTAAGGGCCACGAACACCAGATGGTCAAGTGGGGTCTCGGTCTGGATGACGACAGCAACAGCCAGAGTGGCGAGGCCTCCAAGAGCCCGCAGGAGAGTCGGCGTCTGAGCATCCAGCGGTGCATACAGTCCCTGGTGCACGCCTGCCAGTGTCGCAATGCCAACTGCTCTCTTCCGTCCTGCCAGAAGATGAAGCGGGTGGTGCAGCACACCAAGGGCTGTAAGCGCAAGACCAACGGCGGCTGCCCTGTCTGCAAGCAGCTCATCGCGCTTTGCTGTTACCACGCCAAGCACTGCCAGGAGAACAAGTGCCCTGTGCCCTTCTGCCTCAACATCAAGCACAAGCTGCGGCAGCAGCAGCTGCAGCACCGCCTCCAGCAGGCTCAGATGATGCGACGGCGCATGGCCACCATGCAAGGCCGCGCCGGACCCCAAAGCCTGCCGTCCCCTCCACCTTCTGCAGCTCCAGGCACCCCCACAGCACACCAGCAGCCGCAGCAGCAGCCAAACACGCCCCAAACGCCACAGCCCCACCTTCCTAGCCAGCCGGCCACGCCCAACCCCGGCGTCATGTCTCCCACGTATCCTACTGCTCCCCGCAATGGCCAGCAAGTGTCCCAAGGTAAGCCGGGTGCCCAGGCTTCACCTCTGCACCAGCAGCCATCGCCTCTGCCTCAACCCCAACCGCAGCAGCATCAGCAACCACAGCAACAACAACCGCCACAGCAGCCACAGCAGCACCCCCCTCCTGGCGCGGTCCAAATGGCACGGAAGATCGAGATGATGGCGCAGGCCCAACACAACCAGAACTATCACATGGCTGTAAACGGCTTGGCCATAAACCACCAACACCAGCAACAGCAGCAGCAGCGCATGCCGGGCGCCATGCAGCCTCCTATGCAGATGGTGGGACCTCGGGGCCAGCCGGTCATGCCAGGCATGCCGCCAGGCCAGTGGGCACAAACAGGAATGCAACCGGGAATGCAACCGGGAATGCAGCAGGCAGTTCAACCACAGCAGCAGCAGGCACCGCAAGGCCCACAGCAAGCCGTGCCAATGCAGAGACCCATGATGCCTCAGCAGCCTCCGCCGCGCATGCTGGTGCCTGCGCAGGGCCAGCGGCCATCCCAAGCAGCCCAGAGACCTCCAGCCATCGCACCAAATGCCCTGCAAGACCTTCTGCGCACACTCAAGTCTCCCAGTTCGCCACAGCAGCAACAGCAGGTGCTTAACATCCTCAAGTCCAACCCGCAGCTCATGGCAGCATTCATCAAGCAGAGGACAGCGAAGTACGCCAGCCAGCCGCAACAGCAGCAGCAGCAACAGCAACAACAACAACAACAGAGCATGCAGCCCGCAATGCAAGCCATGGCAGCCATGCAGGGTGTCCAAAGACCTGGCATGCCAACCCAACAACCTCAGCAGCCAAACACGCAAGGTATGGCGACTCTCGGACCAGCGCAGAATCAGCTCATGAACCCTGCGCATGCTGAGATGTACCGTCGACAGCTCTTGCGCCAGCAACAGCAGCAGCAGCAACAACAGCAGCAGCAGCAGCAGCAGCAGGGCGTGATGCCACAACCGCATGGCCAATTCCCTCAAGCGCAGGGTGCTGCATCCAGCTACTCGCAACTTCGCATGCAACACCAGCAACTATCGGCGATGCAAGGTACCGGCGGACCTATGAGCCAACTTCAGCCGATGACACAAATGGGGCAGCCAGGACTGGGCATGGATGGCGCGCAGAACTTGCTCCACCAACGCATGCTCCAACAACAGCAGCAGCAACAGCAGCAGGCCGTCCTCAAGCCCCAGATGGGTTCGCCGGCACCACCAAACCCTATGAGCCCTCAAGGCCACCTGCTACCTGGACCGCCCATGGCGGGCAACACGCTGGGTAGCCAGGTTCGCTCTCCAGCACCTGTGCAGTCACCGCGACCGTCACAGCAGCCACAGCAGCACTCCAGCCCCTCGCCGCAGGTCCAGCCGCAGCCCTCGCCCCACTCCGCCTCGCCTCACCCCGGCCTGGGCACACCCATGCCCGCTGGCGCCACCCTGGAGCAGCAGGGGCACCTGGGCACACCGGAGCAGAGCACCATGCTCTCGCAGCTTAACGCGCCTGGCCGTGGCGGCCTACCCACCGACCTAGCCATGGTCGGAGATACCACAGGAGACACGTTGGAGAAATTTGTGGAGGGGTTGTAGCATTTTCAGCGACCCCCAAAATGCTCCCACTTTTTCCTATTTTTGGCTCCCCCTTCCTTCTCTCCCACATTTTCCTCTATAAATAATTTTTTTGTACTGACGTGTAAAAAGTTCTTGAAATGTAATAAGAAGAAGAAAAAAAAAAGAAATAAAAAAAAAAAGTCAGCAAATGCTAGGAATGTTGTTGTTTCCTAAAGACTGAGATTTCTTCCTTTTGAGTTGAGGGATTAGAAAATGTGTTGATTAAAATGATTTAAATTGCAAAGAATATATTTTTTGGTTCAGACCGTATGTGGTCATTGTTTTGTTTTAAATTTTTTTTTGGTGTTTTTTGTTTTCAGGGTTTTTTGGGTATGGTTTCATGCCTGCTCTTTTTTAAGAAAATTTACAAAGGTTCATTATTATTATTCATACATTTTTATTTTGTACCCTGTCTAACTATAAAAGCATTTGTGTTTAAAGACTGTAAAATAATTTGTCTGGGAATTTGGGCGACGTTCTCTCTGCTCTCATCTTTCCTGATGATCGTATTCTAGTGTTGTACTGTTTTGTTTTTTCTTTTTTTCTTTTTTTTTTCTTTTTTCCTTTTCTTTTTTTTTTCTCCGTTCTTTCCAGATCAGCGTTTTGGAGGAAACCCTCCTTTCCTCATTGTGAAGTCTTTTTGAGGAGAACTATTCGTTTGTGCTGAAAGGCATAACTAGGCATACACACACACACACACACACGCACACACACACACACACGCACACACACAACCGCAAGTTCATCAGAAACACAGTATGGTAACAAACCTGAGTGGATGTGCAAAACCAGATGACATCTCACTGGCCTGGACCCAGAATTTCTGTCTCGCCGATGTAGAAAATTGTTGCTTTTTGTCCTAATTTTGTGATACAGATCTATAAGTATAAAGCGAGAGGGGATGGAGGCCCCTGAGCTGAGTGGGTTTGGAATGAGTGATCACTGGTTGACTGCTTTTTGGAACACTGAGAGTTCTGCTATCGACCCTCATTCCTCTCACACACAAACTTGAACTGGGGCTCCACTTTTCCTCTTAATGTAAATCATGCAAGTTATTAAGCAAAATACTATAAATATAAGGAAGAGAGAATGGAATCACTGTATAAACTGGTTAAAAAAACTTATTTCTTACTTATATACCATATTGTTAAATAAACTGTGTGCAACAGATCAAATCCTTCTGGGTTTTTTTTTTTTTTTCCTTCCTCTTTGTTTTAACCTGTCGGAGCTTGGCTGTAAGCGTCATGGTGAATACGGGTCCGTATTTAAATGTCAGATACTCATGTGCATGTTACAAGTAAGGAATAAAACACTTGGAACTGTGCTGTTGCAGGAAAATAATCAACGACAGGGTGGTGTGATGCGACTCGACTCAAAGCGGAGTTACTGTTACCACCCTGAAGTCGAATATTTTGCTGTAACAGTACGTCCTGAAGCGTTTCGTGGAACGCCTGCGGGGGGTTAGTTCCTGTTATCACTTGTGTTATAGTAGCTATAAACAGTTGTTTCCTTCACCTGCCTCTCTCTTTTAAAAAAAAAAATAATAATAATGCAGCAAACTGGAAAGTGTCAATTCCTCTGTCCTGAACACTGTTACAAAACGCTGACACTGGAGACTCCTTCCATAAATGTTAGATAAGCCTCGCCTCGCATGTTTTTTGTTTTTTTTTGTTAAATTTGTTTATACAGAGTCCCTGTGTAAGTTGCTACAACAGAAACAATAACATTAGAGAGAACCTGTGATTTGTTTTGTAGCCAGAACAAGTGTCAGAAAATCAACCGACACCTTCTGACCAATCAGAATCGAGAATTCAGCAGCGCCTTGGTCTAGATATAGATATTACAGTAAGTGAGCTTTTTAAATGTGATCTGATCTAAGCTGCTTTTTAAAAAAAAAAATTTTTTTTATTATAGTAGTTAAGATGTGGAAGAATAGACCCTCATGGTCGTTATCTCATGACTGGCAAGTTCTTATCATCTGCGTCACCAAATGCACCGACAGAGGAGGTGTGTGTGTGTGGAGCAGGTATGGATGTTTCTTCAGCAACACACACTCATCTCAGCAGCAAGAACAGTCTATCTGAAATATTTCCTTAGTGACTTATACACTTCATTCCCTTGTATTCTTGAGCTTCATGCACCGGCTTGCTGACCGTAGTGAAGGATGTGTTGATGGTGTAGTGAGCTTCATCACATCCAGTTTTAATGTGCCACCTTATCTTCTAGCAGAAGTGTTTCTGACTGTAATTCAGCATCATCTTTACAGTGTAGACTGCAGAAATAAGCATATAATCTACTTGTATTAAAGCTACACACACTACCGTGTCACTGTCAGTGTGCTGAGCTAATGATGTGTCGTTCGTGAGCGATTCGACTCTGAGTCGATTCTAAGGAGTCAGTGATTCTTCCTTTCACCTAAAAAATTGCTTTTATTATTATTTATCACTATTATTAGGGTTTGTTTGTTTGTTTGTTTTTACATGGGCATTATGAAAACAAGTGAACGACAGTATCAGGCCATTTTTCTTTAGGTTCATTTATTCTTTCTGTTATTTTATAAAACTAATTTTAAAACCCCTTTTTATCTTCTATATACAAGTTTAAATCATATTTCTTTAATTTTTGTGGTTTGGAAGCGTTCTGAGTTTGTTCAGTTCAGGATTTTGCCGCGTGACGCTTTAACAAGGCGACGGAAACACGTCACCGGATGTTTGGAGAGGCGGTTGAGAGGAAGAGGTTTGAAAAACAGGAACTAGACGGATTGAAATTAGCGATATATTTTAATGTAAGATATGTAAAGGTAAAATGGCGGCTTTTCTAAACGATATTTAAAGGTAAAATTGCGACTTTGCGGGGGGGAAAAAACGCTTAAAGATAAAATGGCGACTTGGACAACAAAAGAATGTTTAAAGGTAAAATGGCGGCTTTGGTCTTAATTATTTTTGTATAAACAAAAAGCGCGTGCTGGTTCGTTAGCTAGGTCGTTAATTAGATTTGTCATATGTTAATTGTTATTATAGTCGAGCAGAATTTGGGGTATATTTGTGATATAGTAAGCAGGACATGTCAGATTAACGTGAAGCTGCACATCCAGCTGTGACCGTCAGCTCTTCTTCACTGGATCTCGCGCATCAACATTAGGATGGCGTGATATAATCGGATGCTCATGGACGACTCGGACCAGGACTTCTCCTTCCTCTGCTCCCGGCTCCTGAAGAGAGTGCGACGGAAAGGTGGAGAGTCTGGGGATGAGAAGAAAACCGTGGTGCAGGATGGAGAAG
>CM074940.1:15069662-15085344 GCA_037576815.1 Pangasius larnaudii
TATTTCATTTATCGAAACATTAGCACACTAATGTGCAGCCAGTGAAGAACACGAGACACACTATCCGTGATTTTGGTAAGAAGCAGTTTGGCTCGTTTTCCACCAAATCTTTCAAGTTATAATTTAAAGGTATCACTATTACACAGCCATATAATTTATTTGCAGATCAGAAACTCGACAGTTTATTGATATTCATCAAAACTGGAAAATCTGGGTGACAGAGAATAGGTATCAGAACTCAAAATCCAGAGCATGTTTACGTACGCTCTACATCGGTGTAGTCTGTTTTGGACCAGTAGCTGTGAATAAAGTTGTGTATTACACCTGGGTCTGTGTGTGCAGCGAAGGGTGATGTGCCAAAAGATACAGGACTGTGTGTGAAATTAAACTGAAATTGTCGCCGTTTCCACATTTACGATATTTGTAATACACCAGGTACGGCGTGCGCCCCCTTCCTAAGAAGCAGATGGTCCTGAAGCTGAAGGAGATCCACCAGTACACCCACCAGCTGATGAGCTCCGGCTCTGAGGAGGAGACTTCTCCGCAAAACCGCCCCAGAGCCGCCCCGACTGCCTTCAAACAGCCCACAGCGCCCCCTCCTGTCTCACCCAGGAAACTGCAATTTGGACAGGAGGAGGAGCAGGATGTGTTACCTGCATCTCAGGACTCCAACACCTCCTCCACAGCCGAGTCAGAAAGGTGGCACACACATACACTCTCACAAATACCAACAGTAGCTGCTGTACACATTCATACATGTTCATTTGGATGTGTAATGAATGCATCTGAATGTTAATGTGAAAATCCACAACATATTTGTGCATAATTGTTTTATTATTTAACTCACTCCAGGCTTCTTATTATATCTATACATACCTCTACTACTCAAGATATAACATACAGAGCCCCAACTCAGTGACTACTGGCCCAATAGAGCAACATTCAGCCACAGAAAAAGAGGGACTTCAATAAGTGCCTGCTGGAAATTAACTATTTACTTGTGATGTCACTTTTCGGATATGTACTTTAGCTTTTATTATTTATGTATATATATACATATAAATATCTATGCTTTTATTTACAGCCCTTTTCCTAAAGCAAGGGTCTTTCAGCCAAAGTTTAAGAAGTGTGTTTTGAAAGAAATGTATCAATAAATCTCCTTAAATATTTAGAATATGTTCGTTTTGCAGTACGATTTTATTGTGAGTAACTGCGCCTGATCAATTCCTCCAGATCCAACCCAGAGATATGCGAGTCTGATGATGACGGATCTGACAGCGAGGGCATCACCGCGTCTCAGGCAGCGGTACGTGAGAAGGACAAACTCCAGGCTGTGCATTCCTTCATCCTGTCGGACCCGCTGCTGTACAGCCGCGTGCTGCAGTACCAGCCGCTCTCTCTGTGCGAGCTGAAGGCAGGGCTCCGGGCAGCGGGTATCAGGCTGGGCACCGCCAAGCTGCTGGACTTCCTGGACTCCCAGTGCATCACTTTCACCACAGCAAAGCAGGGCCATCCAGCACCCTCGCGCCGGAGAGCTCGCGGAGCAGGTAGAGGGAGGAAAAGACTAGCTAAGGCAGTTGAGTGAGCTGCATCAGAATGAATTATGAGAGCCCTCTGGATGAGCTGCGTGAGAGGGTCTACTGGAGAGCCCTCTGGATGAGCTGCGTGACAGGGACTACTAGAGAGCCCTCTGGATGAGCTGCGTGACAGGGACTACTAGAGAGCCCTCTGGATGAGCTGCGTGAGAGGGACTACTAGAGAGCCCTCTGGATGAGCTGCGTGAGAGGGACTACTAAAGAGCCCTCTGGATGAGCTGCGTGAGAGGGACTACTAAAGAGCCCTCTGGATGAGCTGCATAATTAAAATTCTCAGGGTTTTTATTCATGTGTGATTTTTTTTTTTTTTTTATGTTATGTTTAAATATAATATTTGATATGAAATTAAAAGAAAAATATGCCTCAACACTCTATCCTTTAATGTATTTCATCCTATTTTCCCTAAATGCAGCACTTTCACAACCCTTAAAGGTGCAGTTTGTAATGTTTCTACATTTTAAAGATACCCCATAGTGCCTTGGAATGGCCCTGCTCGTTTCGTCATTTCGGGCTGCTTACATTTTTTACAGGCCAGAAATTTAGCCCCGCCCCCAGCCGACACGGCACCATCCACAAGGCAGACCATTTCTGCAGGCTCTGGATCAGCAGAAGCTTCTAAAAATTACAAGCTACTCCTTTAATATTCTCAAGGGTCCTCAAGGGTTAGCGCTTTGATCTGAAAGAAAGATCGCGACACAAAGTATTGAAATACAATTTACTGTTTTTTTTTGTTTTTTTTTTTCCATTTTTTTTTTTTATGCAAAGACCAGCCAGAAAAAAAAAGATCACATTTCAGCACACTGCTGTCTCACAAAGTTACAGCAGCAGAATGAAAATCTCACATCTCTCTGTCTATTTTGTGTGTGTGTGTGTGTGTGTGTGTGTGTGTTTGTAGTGCAGTCTGGCCTCTTGGACCTAGCGTGCCAGCCTGGACCCTCACCCCACCCCCATAACCCAGTCCAGCTCCCATGATCCCCCGCTGCTCCCCCGTTCTACACCTGTCACGACGGGTTAGAGATGTTGGCCAGGAAGCGCTGCGCCCACCACTCCTCAAGATCGATAGGCACAAAGTCTGCAGACAGAGAGAGAGAGACAGACAGAGAGAGACACACAAAGGGGACAAATCAGGTCACAATCCAATAGCCACTAGTTCAACTTCCATTTACAGTTTATAGTGTAATCAGAGTTGAACGCAAGACAGGTACGCACAGGGAAGAAAGGGTGTAAAGTACAACCCAGATTCGGTTAATTTATAATCTCTTGGCATCGAAATCTTGTTCTGAAACCGCTGTAAAGCTTTCTGAAGCTGGTTTGAGTGCTGGAGATGGATGGCGAGGAAGTGAACATGGTCATTAGATGGTATACGTATAAGGAAAGCACAGTTACCGAGACCGTTAAATGCCGGTTCCGTTCTTTCGAGCTATTTATGACCCCTTGCGGCAGCGATTATGGAAGCCGCCTAAATACTGTGGAACAAAATGCACATTTGCTGTGGTTACTTACACATTCTGATATTATCTAGGTGAACTCTGACCCATGAAGTCTCGAGTCCCGGCCCCCGGTCAGTAAAGGCGCAGGGTAGAATGTGCTGTTGGCATGGAGCCGTCTCATTCCCCTGGGTCTGTGGTAAGAGTTCTTTATTTTACCCCTCTCTGCCTGCTTGGATTTTCATGCTAACGATGTTATTACCTCTGGGATTAGATTGGATTTTCTATAATCTGATGAACTTTCCAGCAGGAAAACAAACGAGCTTTTTAGGGAATTTATAAATAAATTGTAGTGATTATACGGATAAAAGGTTAGATTTTAATGGCATGTTGACATACAGAGTAACTAGAAATGCATAAAAACAAGAGGTGATGTTTTTAATAAATAATTGTAATCCTTGACAAATTGCCTTGGTATAAGAGGAATAAAAGATGTTATCAATAATAATGACTTCAGAGTGGGAAAAGGAACGCCCTTTTTTTTGCGGCTGATGACATCACAGCAGCCCGGCGTTGATCATTTTCCTAATCGAACGATGCTTTATTGCGTATGTAACAGGCATATGTTTAAACGCTGATAGCAGCGCAGTGTGTACAGTGTCAGATGCGTGTGTGTGTGTGTGTGTATAATTTAGTGTGACTGACTCTTCATGCTGGGGTTGGGATTCCTCTCGGCGTACTGCACTGGGCCTTCCCCGTTCTCCGGCTGAGCTCCTTCACCGAGTTTCTGCTCCACTTCCTGCCACGCTGTATACACACACACACACACACGATTTTCTTCAAGCAACTATTATAGCACCGGATCAACAAGCAAAAGATTACTCCGTGCAGAGCAGGTGAGCTCAGTTTCACACACCAGCTTAACAGCTCACATTACAGCATGCCCAAATTTATTCCTGAAGCAATCACTCCGGGGTGTGCGGTTATCAGAAGATAATCAACAACAGGGTGGTGTAATGGAGCTCGATGCAAAGCGGAGTTACTGGTACCACCCTGAAGTGGATTATTTTCCTGAAGACTTTTTTTTCCCCTGTTGGAAAACTTATAGCTTTACCTCTGACACTGGAGACTCCTTCCACTGAAAGCTAAACAACCCCCCCCCCCACCCCCCCCCAAGCGCGCGCGCGCACACACACACACACACACACACACACACAGAAACCTTCACCATATCAATAACGATTACACATGTTTTTTTTTTCTTCTTTTTTTTCTTTTACATCCGTTTAAATGGAGCGTCCGTCGTACCTACGAGCGAGTCGTTACTATAGAAACGACAACATATTACGACGGGTGCATCGATATAAACCTGTGATGTGCAGCTGCTCTACCGTCAGAGCTGATGACTTCATTTCCTCTGACCAATCAGAGTCGAGAATTCATAATTACAGTTCCAAGAGAGTACGAATATTCCAAGTGAACAATAAGTCATTGGATTTTTTGTGAAATCTCGGGAACGTAGTTTGAAGCTGGAGCTGCACTTTAGAAGCGAATTTTGATTCCTATATAAATACACGCTTCACTATTTTATAAACACGTGCACACGTGGTGTCACCGAGATGAATTATGAGGCCAGCGTTTGTGGATTGAGATGTGAACCTTGTACAGTGCTAAAACTGAAGGCTGTTACCTTCCGTTATTCTTTAGCAAACTTCAGACATTAACCATTTTGGCTGTTCGACTGCAGTCAAGTTTTTTTTTTTTTTTTCTTTTTTCCTTTTGGCTAAACTGTCTTTAAAAGCAGAAGCTTGTGTGTTAAACTGCAAACAGAGCGGGGATATGGGCAGTGCTCCGACTGGTTTTTGCAGCGAGTTGCATCAGCCGCTTGGTGGGCCTGCTCTGGAGAAAGGAGGAGCTGCAGAGATAAGAGATTTGGGTTCGTTTCAGCAAAAGCAGCGTGGCAGTTTTAACACGCTCACTAGACCACGTCCTGAGTGCTGGACGCTCGTGCGAAGTCTGGAAACCGAACCAGCTCAGCGCTCCAGTCAGTAACGCTTAATTACAAAGTTTCCATTAAACAGACATTGAACTCCTCCTGCGTTTTTAAAAAAAAAAAAACCCTGACCGTTCCATCTATCACCGCCATCCCTGTGTCACGGTCAGTTCCGGCTTTGGCCTCGTTCCCAACTACAGAGACTTTGTACAGACAGTTGCACGACTCGTCACCTCACCTTCGTAGACGAATCGCACGTTCTCCTCGTGTGCTGGCGTGAAGCCTTCAGCCGTGTCTTCCTCCTTTGGCGACGTGGATCTGAGAAAGCGCTTTGTGTTGAGGCGCTGAAATACAATTTTAGGGGCGGGCGAGCTACAAAAAACAACAAACAACAAACACCACCCGGGGTTAATGAGAATGCATTCGCCAAGTCCGGCTTCCTGGAATTTAAATATACACATGAACTTGAAATGATATTTTCATCTCGGTCTAATGGTTTCAAATTTTTGGCCACGCCTCCTACCTGAGAAATGACACCAAACTATATACAGTCGGGTTTATAGAGACGTCAAATGTCTGTAGTAGGAAATTAATCAACGACTGGGCGATGGGACGAAGCAGAGTCACAGTTACTACCACAGAGTTGATCATTTTGCAACAGCAGTAACACAATGAAGTGTTTTCCTTCTCTTACGCCACAGCAATTCGCCAACGATTAGAATTACTGCGTATTAATGAAAGACACGTCATACTGTTTATCCATTTATAGTTACATTTAATGTTGTGGAATGTCCAGGAAACTAGTCAGTTCCTGTTGTCACTTGCGTTAGAAATGTCACAAACATCTCCTTACACATAACTTCACCATATGAGCGATTTTTTTTTTTTCATTTATGTGGAACAAATCCCCTGTGCAAGTTATTACAGAAACGCTAACAATTTAGAACAGGGGCTTTAATATAAACCTTGTGCGATTTTGCTGCTACGGAAAACTAATCAACACCTTCTGACCAATCAGAATCGAGAATTGAACAGCGCTGTGGAATAAGCCGTTATGAAATAGGCTTGATAGTGCTCTGGGCTGCGTCCCAAATCGAGCACTAAGTAAACAATGATATGTAATATTCTGGCATAGGGTTACTGAGTGAGTGTGTGTTTCTGTGACGCAGCCAAACTGTCTACTCAGACATGGGATACTACTTTGGCACACTATCCAGTGCAATTTGTGACGCGTCCTTTCCGAGTAAGAACATGTGCAGGGTTTCTAACGTGGAAATGAAACACTGAACATTATTTAAAAGGGAATTAAGAGAAAAAAAGAGGTGTTTAAAAGTGCAATAGATAATTAGTCCTTTTTTTTTTTTCTCCCCCAAGATTTGAATGATTGTTGTTAACTCCTGGAACCCCTCCCCATTCCCTCCCATGTTCACAAAGCTCCGCCCCCAGGATCTGTCTTACAGCAGTGTGACTGGAGGACATTCCAAATACAAAAAAAACCAAGCTTTCCGGACCGGAAGTCACTTTCCCAAATGGGTTTTCTCAGTCAAATAATACTTTTATAACTAAGGGTCATGGATTAAACTATCAGTTTTTATCATATTCTATATATTTTTGTACAAATAAGAAAGGGAAAAAAATCGACTATTGCACCTTTAAAAGGATTTATTGCTGTGTAAACACCGGAAATACACACGCACGCGCTGAGGTACAAGGTCATACCGGTGCAGACGAGCACGCGACACACTTGAACCGTGTTTGATTCGCGTGCACGGTTAGCATACTGAAAGCTAGTCAGTCAGTGTGTAAGCAGGATTGCTCCACGTGTGTGTGTGTGTGTGTTTATAGTGTCTAACTCACTTGGGCTCGAGCCAGTGGCTCCGTTTGTGCTTCAGGTCGGTGGCTTTGCTGTCGATCTGCTGCTGTGTGGGACCTGAAAGAAAAACATCATCATCATCATCATCATTATTATTATTATCATCACCTGACCGGAAACGCATGTCATTTCAAACGCGCACGCGATAGTTCCTGAAGATTTCGCACCTGTTCTACGTTGTGTAACGAGTTTGCTCGGGCCTCTAGTAATTGTGTACATCATGCGCGAGCTCGAGATCCTTTGAAGCACCGCCTCACACACACACACTCACTCTCTCTCTCTCACTCACTCACACACTGCAGCGTTTCTCACACGAGATCTTAATTCAGTTCCCGGGTTGTGCGCGAGCTGGTGAAGATCTGAGGATCAGCCGCTTGTGACTGAGGTTCAGGATCCGCAAACTCAACTAAACAAGTCCGTGTGCAGGTCAGGCGGCTCAAGGTGAGAGCAGGGAGACGCGCGCGCGCTGAGCCCGGTGTCCTTGATCGCCGGTGTTAGAGGTCCCGTCTGATTTCAGCTCAACTTCCCTCGCGCAGCAAGGACACTGTTGTGTAGTGAAGCGACTGTGAAGGGGTTACACAAACTCAAAAAAAAAAAAAAAAAAATAGGAAAGACAGAAGGTCACCTGGGCCTCCCGCTGTGACGTCAGCACACGCCCCCTTTTTAAGCGGAGCTCCAGACACACGCCATGTCCAAAACCTACAAATCATAGACTCCTTAAAAATAAAAAATAAAATACATCTGCTAAGAAATTTCAAGATTGTAAAGTATGCCTGAGTATATCACGCTCCTGGATAGACTTACACACTTCTCCACAACACTTTCTTTACTCTGTAGTGCACTTGGGAAGCGAGTGGAGAGGGATTTAGGAGTGATCCCTGCATGCATAAGTTCAGGGTTGCCAGTGTGGTCGATTCTAATCAAGAGCAAGATATACTTAAAATGTAGCATCTGGTGAAATATGTGATCATGTGGGAATATTGCAGTAGTGTGTGTGTGTGTGTGTGTGTGTGTGTGTGTGATATGAATACAAAATGGCAGCTGTGTGATAGGTAGGGAAGATCTGGGGAAAAAAGTGGAAAATTAGATCCCTTACAGAAAAGTCACATGATTGATATGAGAATTTTACACTTGGTATTTTAATACACTTTACATATAGTGTGTGTGTGTGTGTGTGTGTGTGTGTGTGTGTGTGTGTGTATTTTCACACGATCATCATGTGTGCACTTTCCACATGTTTTTCATAAGAAATCACATATTGCTATTAACAAGTATACAATCTCCTCAATCTGGCAACCCAACACTAGACGTGCAGGTCAGTAGGTGAAAGGTTTGACGCGCCATTAGGATAATTAATTTATCTATCTTCATTTGTGAGGTGGTACAAATAGATATACAAAAGGTCTTTGTGAATATTACGTTTATTTTTTTTTTAACCCAAAAGTATACAATCATCAGACAAAATGACGCAGAGGTCTGCGTAAACCGCCGTTTAGAGTTCTGCGTAAATCGTGCGCAGACACGAGCAGCTCCAGTGCGCCGCTGTAGGGGATCAGACGGGTTTATAAAGTCCGGGCTTTTGAGGTCGAAGTGCGTCACGTCGTACAATCCGACTTTTACAACCACGCCGAGATAAAAAAAAAAAAAAATAATAATAATAATTACAGCTGTTTTTTTTATAACTCCATACTGAATTAAATGAAAGTTGAAAAAAAAAAAAGAGTGAAAACGTGTTGGAAAGCGAATATGACGCAACTCTTACGTCACCACGTCACGTGTCGCTCTGTTGCTGGTTACACAAACAGTCTCAGACCCAGGGTCAAGCTCTTCCACCAGTTTATTTATCATGTACAGTACTCCAAAACATTCATGTCACATGATTCTTTACATATTTTTGGAATTAATCTGTAGATGAAGTTAAATATTCCTACTGAACTTGTTCTGTTACTGAGTTCATTTAATACACTTTAATTTAATTAACAGGGTCACATTAGGGTCAGTGATAAGTGGGCCGTACAAAATAAGCAATTTAGTAGATCAATAATACATCAACAACCCCTCTTAAATGTGTTCATTTATTCTCTGAATTCAGCATTTACACTATACGGCCAAAAGTTTGTGGACCCCTGAAAATCACGCTCGTATGTGCTTCTTCTTGTGCAAACTGCTGCCACAAAGTCGGAAGCACACAACTGTATAGAAAGTACGCTGCAGCATTACAGTTTCCCTTCACTGGAACTAAGAGGCCCAATCCTGTTCCAGCATGACGATGCTCCTGTGCACAAAGCGAGCTCCATGAAGACATGGTGTGTGAAGTCCGGAGTGGAGGAACTCGAGTGTCCTGCACTAAACCATGACCTCAACCCCACTGAACACCTTTGGGATGAACTGGACCACAATCTTCATGCCAGACCTCCTCGTTCAACATCAGCGCCTGATCTCACTAATGCTCCCGTGGCTGAATGATCACAAATCCCCACAGCCACGTTCCAATGTCTATGAAGAGTGGAGGATATTACAGCAGCAAAGGTGGAATAAATCTGGAATGGGATGTTCAACAAGCACAGTGTCCACAACTTTTTAGCCATATAGTGTACATTCTGAACACACAATCGGATTGAACATTTTATATTTTTCAAACATAGTTTTTCACAATCATTTACAAATTAGAGATGCAAAATAAAAGTTCTCCCCTGTTTCTGTGTAACCTCTACACTGGTTCTTTCGGAAATGGACTCTAATGCTAATGACGAACAGCATCAGGAAACACATCTGAAACGGCGCATGACTTTGCATTTCAGAGTCTTCTTAAAGTCTAAACCCGCGGACGCGCTTTTATATTGTGAGAATATTGTGTTGCTGCTGAAAGTGCAGTCCGATAGTGAGAACGATGATTGATTTATCTGACTTAAAATTGCCCAACCCTCGTAATCAAGTCCAAACACACCCGTGGCCTGTGAGAGGGCAGACATCCGGCTACTCGACTCTGAGGGGTGAGCACATAATCTTTCCTTCACAATCACGATAACCATCATTTAACGGATTCCCTTAAAGCAGCTTATTTTCATGATTATCTACAACCTGTCTGACTAATCTACTGTGAAATAACTAGCAGTGCTGGAGAGGAGTTTGCCCTCGTTGCCTTCTTTGGGCCGATTTGCGGAGCATGGGATTCTACTGGAACTTTACAAATACAATATAATAATGCAATAATATCATAAACCGTGATAAAAGTCTAGCAATTATTAACTACACGATGAAATCTCGACGTTCCCTTTCTTGTTAGTAAAAGCCTCATGCTCTGAGAACAGTTTCATTCTTAATAACGGTTAATGCCAAAGCGCTGAAATAAATTTTTTTTTTAAATTATATTTAGATTGACATGCTCACCTGAGTAGTTGATATATCAAGTACACTGAAACACAGCTAACGTTTTTGTCTTAGGAAGTATACAGTCTTAACACAAGTCCAGTCTTTATGCATGTAAATCACACGGCGTCTCACACACCATCATTCCGAAAAGAGAATCGCTTACCGTGATGCATTCAGTGTCCGAAACAATCTATGGCACTGTTTAAAAAATTAATATTAAAGGTTTGACTGAGGTTTTAAGTGTGTGTGTGTGTGTGTGTGTGAGAGAGAGAGAGAGAAAGAGAGAGAGAGACAGTGAGAGAGCGCTATCTTCTTTTCCTCACAGAGAAAACCACCAAATGTGTTCAGCATGATCTCTGGCCTTGTGGAACACAGCAGTCTACTTTGCTGAATAAACCTAAAACACATTTGGGAGCATGCTGTTATAGGAAAACAATCAACTTGCTCATTTGCCTATAACAGCAGTTTTGTTCCTCTTATACCGCAGCGATTTGTCAGTGACTGCTATGTGTGTGTGTGTGTGTGTTTGTGTGTATATATGACACTTCATACTTTTTATCGGCTTATAGTCACATTTCATATTGTGGAATGTCTGCGAAACAAAAACAAAGCAGCATGTCACGTGACTGAGAAACCCGGAAAATTACGCGAAGCCGCCTGTCCTGAAGACTCTCCTGTGACGGAAATCGTACTGACCACTAAATAAACGTCTGCTTAGAGAAAACGTCACCGTATCAATGATTATACATTCAGGTTTAGATTGTGTGCCATGTTAAGCAGCTGTTACTATAGAAACGATGACCTGTTAGGACGAGTGCATTTAATATAAACCTGTCATTTGTAGCTGCACTGCTGTCAGAAGAATCAACACCACCTTCCGACCAATCAGGCTCGAGAAAGCGCTGTGGCGTAAGAGCTTTTTGCGCCGTCTGCTCTGAAACTGCTAGAAGACCTGATATTAGGATTGCTCTCAGCTTTCAGTAGTTTCTCCATGAACATCTCTTTATCCTAACGTACCTAGAAATAATGTTTTCTGATGTCAGTATACGTACCGTAACAGTGTAACGACCGCATTTCCGTACTAGAGTACACCAAGGTTAGCTGATGTTAGCTCCGCCTTCAAAGCAGCGCTTCAGCGACGCCTTGTGGCGTACTCTAGTCTAGATTTTGTCCCGAGGTTTGCAATGTTATGTTAGCACCTTCCGATAACTGCTGGTTTAGCACGTCTGCCATGAAAACATGAACTCATACGCGAATATCCTTAACTTATAACATACGCCGCTTCACTATATAATCCCCAGGACCTACTAGAGGAAAATAAACGTGTCACATATTCTGAAAAATATGGTATTCCAGATACCGTCCGACTTGTACATCGCGACACGCCTCACCACACACTTTATTAAATTACTACACATTATAAACTGATGAACATGGTATTAATAATTACTAATAATTTAAGGCCAAATGCTGTGTGCATTTGCTTTGGAAATGAAGTTGTCTCTGTGTGTGTGTGTGTGTGTGTGTGTGTGTGTGTGTGTGTGTGTGTGTGTGTCAGTCAGTAGTGCGGCTCGCAGTCCTCTGTCAGACTGTCTGTGATGTAATTGATGTTCAGTTGCTGCTGGTAGAAGTTCTTCTCCACGGCTGTGTTCACGGTCCAGGCCACGACCTCCACGCCACGCTCGGCCCAGTACTGCACCGTGTCCCTGCCACACACACACACACACACAATGATTAATACATACTGAAACACATTCTCTTAATCCCAATGGAAAACAATAACCACAGCAATTGCCATTTTTACATAAAATGTATATATGTTAATGATAATGACGCTAATAATGCTAATAATAATAATAATAATAATAATAATAATAATAATAATAATAGGTAATAGGAACTAAAAGAATAAAACAGCCCAAACTACTCCTGAGGTACAGGTTTGTGTGTTTTATTATTATTATTATTATTATTATTATTTGATTACGCTCCATAACTTTTGAATTTGTATGTGTTTGCATTGTAAATAAGCCTCATGTAGAAACCTCAGACTAAGTGTCCTGTAACTTGTAGATGAATTTAATAGCAGTATGGAAGATGTTAAAAGATGTTAAAAAGTGCATTTCTTATACCCGTTACTCCTCTGGGCCATTAACACAGCACGGCTCAGTAACTAATCCAAGCTCAGGACTATCTGGAGTCGCGTCCAGTCCCTTTGTCAGCATCACGTAACGCTATCTGTGAAAGTAGGAGGAGCTCTCTGGAGGCTGGGGGTGACTAGTGATGGTGGGAACGATCAGTCAAGTTGCAAACTGATTTTCTTTGCCAAAGTTCTGTTTTACAATGGAAGCAGATCTAAGGACAGTTTCACTGCACATGGAGTGCACTAGGTAGGGTAAAAAAAAAAAAGGGAAAATTATAAAGAAACCATTTGAGACTCTGCCTGACTTGTGGATGTTACTTGGGTTACTGTAAAATGGCGACAGGAAAATATTTCTGTGATTTAAATAAAGCGAAAAGAAACCTGAAACATAACAAGTTAAAAAAGTCACTTTTATGTAATATCGACTGGACTCACATGGAGATGTAGTTTTTCTGCAGCAGGAAAGCCGACACGCCGCACAGTTTCCACAGCAGGTGATGATGCGCCCAGTCCAGCAACACATCCATCGCCTGCATCCAGTGCTGTTTCCATGCCGACGAGAACCGCGGCGACCCGTCGCCAAAGTGACTCAGGCTCCACGGCCGATGCGTCAGCGCCGTCACGACGTCTGGATCGGCTTGCCTCATCTGTATGGCACGTAAGATGCTCACTGGGAGGGCGTGGCTTATCCAGATGTTTCTAAGTTACACTGTATACAGGCTGCTCTATATATATAGAGGATAAAATCGGCACCTATATGGAGCTGTGTGGTAGAAGTTTTACCCTGTAGATGACTTTGGGCTCGAAGGAGCACACCACGCTGGAGTTGTAGAGCACCGGGTGTTTCTCGTAGAGCTGCTTCAGAGCTGCTGCGGCCTGCGAAGAGCAGAAAACAGTGAAACCCCGTGTTCCAGTACTGCTTTTAATGCATCTCACTGACTTTCTTTCGCAACTCCGAAGTTCAAATCGGCTGAATAACTTGCAGCGAAAGGCGAGGAGTCTGTAAGAGCGCCGACATGAGAACATGTCACTAAATGAACACTATATGCTCATTCGTTTCTCAAACAGATCCACGTTTACAAATTCTCACTGTAGAAATTTTGTTTTCTGTCAGGATGCTACGCTTGGTATTACTTCTTATTGGCTCGATAAAGAAAACCAAACAAAATTTGCATGGCTAGATGTTGATTTAAGGGAAAATGCAAAATATATATTTACTTTGACAGCCTACTTCCTGTCAGTACTCACCGTTTTGGAAAGATAATCACGTGACCTAAAGACTTCTGGCTAATTTCTGCTCATTGACGTGACACCATCTCTCAACCCTTCAGGCTGCATAGGCCACATAAAATGATAGACAGCTCCTTCGGTTATAATTAAGGGGAAAACTGGTAATGCTGGAGAATTTCTCTCAACTGTTTGGAAGACGATGTGTACAGAAGATCCTGCTGTAGCAACAGCAGGTGACAGAAACACACACACACACACTCGCTGTGTCTGGCTGTTCAATTGGTCCGTGTCTCGCCGATGACCCTACCTCATCTGGGTGACCTTTGACATCGAAATAGATGATCAGCTGGTGTTTGATGCATTCCTCTACCGCCGCCTGCAGAGTCGGAACCTTCTCTCCACGGAAACGGTCGCTGCGGGAAGAACGAAAAAGCACACGCAGCTGATGATGTCGAAGGTTAGTCAACATGCGGACGCGCTCCCAGCCGCGCGAGTGCACAAATGCGCTATTTTCTGTTAGTATTATTAACACCTCTATCGTGTTTTAGCTTGACGATGGAAGTTTCAATGCAGGAGGAACGAAGAAATCCGTTTTATATTTATCTGGACAGCACCGGCTCCTGGAAATCGACCCATTCAAGCCCTTCTCTGATTCTAACCGCGCCTGAGCACAGCTTAGGGCTGTGATTGGACAGTGATTGCTTTTCAGTGTGGCACGACTGCAGCGCAGTGATGAAAGTGAAATGCAATTCAACAGGGAATTATATGAAGTCCTTAAAAAGCAAACTCCTGCTGAACCTTTGCCTGTCTAATATGAGGATCTAACAACTCTTCCGTCTGTCTCCTACCTGAGTCTATGTTTGGCGGCGGCGTCCAATTTGCCAACCTCCGAGAAGCGCAGCTTGCTCAGTGGTCCCGATCCATTGGTGGTCCGGTCCACGGTTTCATCGTGCATCAGGATGGGAACGCCGTCGGCGGTGAACTCCAAATCCAGCTCTACTCCTGTCGCTCCGTTCGCACTGGCCTAGACGGAAACACCGGGAAAAGAATCAGACTTCCGTATGGTGCTTCGTATATTTTTCACTACTTATTCTGTAAAAACAAATGAGATAGTGATACTCAGCGAAGTCCACCAATACCTTCCTTGACACATTGCAAAAATCAGTGCTGAACACAGCGGTCTGAACATGATTCAAAATGCTAACACATGCAGGCGTAAGGTCTAGTCTTTATAAGGAAATACAGGTTCAGATTTTTTTTTGGAACCAAGTTTAAAAGACAATCCTGGGCATTAAAATCATAAACAGTGGTGGTACAGAGGGTAGTGTTGCCTCTTCACAGCTCCAGGGTCTCCAGTTTGATCCTGAGCTCGTGTCTCTCTGGCACTTTGCATGTTCTCTCCACGCCCACTACAAGGAACGCCCACTAGCAAATCACACTGCACAACATTTCCACGCCCACTCCACGCCCCCTAACCCTAATCCTATCACTGCGTCTCAATCCGCACACTTATACCATGCACTAAAGTACGTACTCTTTTTACGAAGAAAAAGTACATACTTTTGAGTGCGTTGCAAAAGAGTATGCAAGTACACGGACATACTATCACGTCATGTAACGGGTGAGAACGTAGTTACGCACGCCGTCACCATCTCCTCGCTGCGTTTCAGCTTTTCTTCATTCATTATTCCTTATTTAATTTACCATTGATTTATTTCTCCACGTTTCATTTCCACCTCTCAGAAATGCGTAATTGAATTCGCCGAAGCAAACGGTCACAAAACTCCTCCCTCACGCAAGGAATTGTGGGTAATATTAGCATAAAAAGTGTCCACGGTTCCACCCTTCGAAAATCTGCCAGAAACAGTCGACCATCCGGGAACCTTTGGGATTCTCATTTCGTCATACTACGATTTGGGACGCACTAATTCTGATCTGGGATACTATTTAGGACGGTTAGCGAATTGAGACGCAGGGATGGTTTGACGTATTTGTTGTGGGCGTGACTTGTAACATTGGGCGTGACTTGTAACAGTGGGCGTGACTTGT
>CM074940.1:15120346-15130692 GCA_037576815.1 Pangasius larnaudii
GAGCCCAGAAAATCCAACTTAAGCGGGCGCATAACCCATTTCTGAATACGAGTAACTTTCCCAGTGCAAATATTGACGTACCTTTGGGAGTCAGTATCATGTGTTAGTTGTAAAGAGACAACAGTTAACATATGTGTTACCATTTGAATGAAATACATTGGAAGTTCATTTTGATAAG
The DNA here is from genome assembly GCA_037576815.1 of Pangasius larnaudii. Lineage (NCBI taxonomy): Eukaryota > Metazoa > Chordata > Actinopteri > Siluriformes > Pangasiidae > Pangasius > Pangasius larnaudii. The sequence goes on from CM074940.1 coordinate 15,120,525, forward strand.
GCAAAGGGTGACGAGGAAACGAGCATATGTTTGCTGTGAGTGCAAACATTTGCGAGGTATTTTTACTGCCACTGTGCACCAGATGTGTCAACTTTTAGAGGGTAAAACCAAAAAATGATGCAAGAAGATGGTGGAGAAAGAGTTCCACGAAGTCAAACATGGCTCAAGGCTTAATTTTGAACTGTGCAATTGTATATACAGAAATGGCACAATGTCAAAGACGTGACAGAGGCCAAATTAGAAAGCACCACGTGACTTGTTCCAGGGAACAGATGTACAGAATGTTAGTTAATAATGTAATACTAATCTGAATATATGACATTCCAGGAATCAATTATTTGTTAAAAAAAGAACACAGAGTTAATGTCTAACTAATAGTTGATCATATACCTGTGCTGTCTTAAAGATTATCTGCTTGTATCTTACTTAAACACACGTAATAATCTTAAATATGACGTTCATCTGGTAAAGAGATTCACACGCACACACACACACACACACACACACACACACACACACACACACACACACACACACAAACATACACGTGGCCCACTCTCACTAAACCCTGTCTTTCTGAGGAAACAGTGTATTCAGTGTTAAAGGTCGTTACATACAGTAAGAGTGGTGTATTAATTTATAAAATCACATGTAGTCTGATATTTACATTTCCTCTCATCTCCACTCTTTCTCATCTTCTCTCCTCTTCTCGCTCATCCTCCACTCCACAGAATGGAGAGAAAGCGGACAGTGTCATCTTTTTGTGGCAGATTTAAAGAGAGACCCCCTCTTTATCTGGCTGAAGGGTGAAAGGCTCACGTGTGCCAGCTGGATTCTCAATTACACAGCTCATGCAGTGAGGTATGAATTCAGAGATGTTGAGTTGAGTCGCATTTATTCCGTGAGCAGCTAAGCGACCCTTAATTAACTAACTGCAAATGTTTTTTGGTGTTGGTGAGTGACAAGGGACATTACGTTGACTAATCTTTGCAGACAGCTAAAAAAAAAATAATAATAATCCATTCAAACGGCTTAATGCAATAGTTGGCCTCACAAGCTGAAACGGGTTTACGTAATGACACAGATTACCTGGAAGTTAGCATAAATATGTGTTGTAAAAAAAAATCATTTGTAATGGCATAACAATTTCAATGTACATTAGCGGATTTTGTATGGCATGCTACCCTACCCTCAAATTCTATGGATTAACGTTTTTGCTTATTTCATTTACATATATCTGGCAGATGCTTTTATCCAAAGTGACTTAAAATTGTGCTAAGTACTCAACAGGTCTCAACGGTCCAACAGTGGCAGCCTGACAGTGCCAGGATTTGAACTCAACCTACTGCTGCCATTGCTCTCACCAGTAGGAGATTTATTAGTAACTGGTTAAATTCATATTTACATTGTTAATCTCAGTCCGGTTTTTAATTTAACTAGAAAAAAGACATTACCAGGGTTACCGTGCCCTTGACACTGCTGTTGAATATGGCCTTGGCGATGATCCAGTGCCCGTCAGAGGAGTTCATGGCTGTGATGTCAGCACACTGCATCCTGCAGAATATTTAAACACAAAGACAAACAAAGACAAACACAAGCATATTTCTGGACACAGTCATAGATGATTTGACACTTTTTTACATTTGTTCCGTGCAGTCTCCGTATACCATAAGCCCCCACAGTATTCATCTGTTGCTCCTCTTTGTCACTTGGGTTAAAAAATGACTTCCATGTTCAGTCTCTAGTTCCTGTTTTATTATTAGTGAAACATAGTGAAGCGAGAAGTGTAGCGTGCATCACTGCAACGGTCCGCAGAGTTTTGATTTGCACATAGGTATTTTTGAGCGCATTGCTAAGGACCTACTACTAGCATATTTAGAATATTTGTATAACTACTCAACTTAAATTTGGCCTCTTTTCATTCTTACACCGCAGATAAAGTTTGGAGTTCAATTTGGATATCTGATCTCATAATGGTTTCCAAATAGCACTCAGGTAAGCTGATATGAGATGTGTGTGTTTCACAAAAATGTTATAGTAGAATTAACTTTCTTTTTAGTAGGCTCAAGCCAAGTGTTTTTCAATGTACCGAGCCCAAGACTAAATGACATTACGAATAGGAATTATATAGAGATTTAAAAGGTTAATCTGCCCAAAGAGCAGTGAACCGAAACACCTTCCCACAATTAAAACTGAAACCCCAGGTGCTGGATTCAGTTCTACAAAAGCACCTCAGGGTTATTCATAGACTCATGTATTACTTGATCTTTGTATGCATGTTATCCCTGTCAGTGGTAGATCTGGAGCCTATCCGAGGTGAGAATACACTCTGGGTGGGTGTCCACTGCAGAGCACCAAGGACGATTTGGAGTAACCAATCCACCTACCGGCATTTTTTTCTGCACTAATTCTTTGTTCTGCTTTTAAGGTTTTGAAGAAAACCTGACTCATAAAAGTGGTGTGATGCACTTATGACCAAACTGTCATCACGGATTCAAATAAAAATGTTCCATGCATTCCATGAGTAATAGCATTAAAACTGAACTAACCTTGATCCATTCCTGTAGTGGATAACCAGCGACCGTCCTATGATACTGTTGGGTCCACTCAGTGGCATGTTACTGTCCTTGTAATGGTTCTCGAATTGGTTCTGATCAGCTAGACTCCCAAACTTCCCACTGATATCACCAATCTCATACTGATCCACTGTGCCATTCCCCGGTGTTGGAGACATTGAGATATTCACAACATATGGGTTGAAGTGGCCCATGACATTCGCGTTGGAGCAGGCCTCTGGTCCACTCTTTACTGGGAGCAGATGGACATGGTATCCACCAGCTTTGGCCTCTAGATGAGTCAGAGAGACATGGATGTTGGTTGGACCCTGGGGAGAGAGCTGGAAGAAGTGGAGATTTCCCCCAGATGACCCTGACCCTTGCCAGGATCCAGTCTGAGCCGAGGGGAAGCGCAGGAGTGTGATGTTAGCGCAGGCAATGCGATGGCCAGCCTCGTCAGGGCCGTGGATCACTACAGACCGACCGATCATACTGCTCAGTCCAAACACCCAGGCTGTAGTATCTGTGAAGAAGTCCTTGCTATGGAGTTTCCCTACATTTGTTGACAAATTCAGCATCTTGTGTTTGCTGGACAGGTCTCCAATCTCACAAGCAAAAGGACATTCTGGCCGACAGTTTACTTTATAGCTGCTTATGCCGGTGTTGATGTTGTAGGGGTTCCAGTGTCCCCCAGTGGACCCACAGCAACCCTCATCACTGTCTGTCTCTGTGCTGATGGGGTATTTATGAATGTGCCAGTGGTGTTTCTGAGTTGCAGGAGTATTTGGTCTTCCGTAAGACAAGTCCAGGAACACTGAGACATCTGAGTAAGGGTTTCCTTTCACCTGGGTGAACAGGATCGTCCCCACCACTGGGCTCTGGAAGATGGCCCTGGCTGTGATCACCTCCCCAGGATAGCCAATGCTTGAGCAGATAAACCTCATACCGTCAGGCTGGTGCAGAACCACAGAACGACCAACAATGCTGTTCTGTCCAAAGAGTGGTAGATTCCAGTCAGTGAAGCTCACCTGGATGTCATCTGCATTACTTAGCGATCCATGTCTGGAACTGAGGTCTCCAATTTCGTAGTGGTCGTGGGTTGAGCCAGGAGGTGGGGGATACACAGACGCCCGAGTGTCCACATCAAAGGGATTCCAGTGGCCGCCAACATTATCATTGCTGCAGGTGCTCTCGGGGGGTGACCTCATCTGTGGGGTGGGAAACAGATGAACATGGTATGGCCCAACCCTTCTGTTCAGGTTAGTGAGGTTCACAGAGAGAGTTGTAAGGTCAAAAGGAGACGGCTGGCGAAAGGTGATGGAACCTTTGACCCCTCTCATATCTATCGGAGCACTGACCTCCTTCGGTTCTAAGGTTCGGATCTCAGCACATGTATACTCTGAGCTGAGATTGAAGAGAGCAAAGTGAAATCCAGCATCAAGAGAAGGGATCTCTAAACGGGATTTGACGGGTTTAAGAGGAGTGCCTACCATCAGCTGGCCCAACTTTATCAAACTGTTTGGGTTCAGGCTGCCCAGCAATGCTTCGCAGCTAGCAGCAGAACTCCGAGATAGATAAACATTCACATTAGCAAAAGAGTAGTTATTCTGATTCAGGCTGACCAGGTTGGAGAGAAGTATGGCTCTTGGTTGCACTAATATCTGCCGGACGTAGATGTTCCCAGCCACGACACTAAAGAACCGAGCCTGCCAAGTGGTGACCTTTGACTCTGCTATGACCCCCGCACAAGCCTTTGTGCCAGTACATGTCTCTACCACTAAAGAGCGTGCTTCCAGATTGGGCGTTTGCTGGAGCATATGGGAGATGTTCACTACAGAAACAGAAGTGCTAACGGACAATGTGAACACACGCTCTCCTATGTGGGCTTTCTCACAGGGCTGGGCCACATGACCGTACATTACAGGAAACTCGGTGAGTGTCAGATTGAAGGAGCCACAGGTTTCTATGCCAGTAGCAGAGAGGTTTATGGTGGCTGTCTGTTGTATGGAGTCAAACCGCACCGAACCGGTGACTCCCTCCATGTTGAAACTGGACAGATACTGACCAACAGAAGAACCTGAAAATGGAGATGGAAAATGAGGATGCATGAAAAAAAATCTTTGTCTAAGTTTTTACTAACAACATTGTTTGGTGTTTAGTAAACACTCTTACTATTACACACTTTGTTTGTATACTCCTGAAGGTGTACCGTTTCCTGTGCTCAGTAATATAACTCTAAGTTCCGGGTATAGAAAAAAGAGTCCCAACTGCCTATATCCCTATATTCCAAAAGAGAGTATGGTAAGCATGCAAATTGTATGGTATAGTGGGTGCAGTCTTAGAACATGGTTATTATGATGTTTTCAGAAGATTCTCCTGCCACCAAAGACCCTCTCTCAGCCCAGCTGCCTACAAGCCACGAGTAAATAAGAGAAGAATAAATTGTGCATATACTATATAACATGCATAATACATCATTTATAAGGAAACACAGCCACATTCTACTTTTCTGCCCTGATAAATAAAGTGCATTCTTCAGAAGAGATCAAGAATAAAAGACTAGCTCAGTTTCACAAAAAAAAAAAAAAAACAAGGAGAAAGGGATCGATATTCAGTCACGCATGAAAGACGAAAGACCAGGTGCAAAAGTGCCAAAGGGAGAAAGAGAGGTTTGTACGTCATGGGTAACCAGGTTACATACCTTTTTTCACTTTAGACACTAGCAACAACATCACCAGAGATTACTCGTAAACACTTTTCAAATCTTAATTTTAACTTTTAAGGCAGACTCTTCTTAACACTCTTCCTTTCCACCTTAAGACTTGACCAAATGGTATTTATGCCAAGTTCCAAGTACATTAACACTTTTAAGGCTAAAAACACTAACAAAATTAGATTTTACAATAACCTTAAAAGGTACTTTTTCTTGTCACTGAGGTGTGCCATCAAGCGTACACCTTTAGCAGCGTTAGTGCATATATCTTTAAAGGTAGTGTAGCTTTAAAATGTAATCAACTATATCCAAATTTCTAGGCAGAAGATACATATTAGAGGTCCAAAATTCATATTATCAAATCATATAAAGGTACTTAACAAGACTTTGCATAGACAGCCTATGAAGTATGCGCTCAGAAAAAAGGGAACTAAACTGTAACTTTCCTTGTGACTCAAGTGGTACTTTTTTATATGCAATGTAGATATAGCGTAACTTTAATAATATTTAGAGGAGCCCTTTAAATGTACTACATGCAATTTTCTAGGTATGTAAGATCCAGAAGTTGATGCTTCAGGGTACCGCTCTAGCAAGTAGAGAAGGTACAGTTTAGTACCATTTCCTTCTGAGTGTATCTTAAGATTTTACAGCCTGCCTCTGCAAATTCTAACTAAATACATCACTTTCATCATTCCATCCTGAAACTGGAAACTTATTTAACAACCCATACAAATTATTTACAGACACCGATAACGTGAGCAAAGTCCATGTCTCTATTTTTTTTTTTTTTTTTGCTTTTTTTTTGCAGAATTGTTATAGCTAAAGAAGAGTTAAAAAAAAAAAGATCACAAACTCATCTTTTATGTCTGAATCAAGCAAATTCAATTATTCATTTGAACACACGCGCACACACAAATAGACACACACACACATCCCAGTTATCAATTTTACATGCACTTTAAATGACACACTCCAAAATGTGCTAAAGAATATGTCTGACAGACAACTGAACAGAAAAACAAGACATAATTCCAGCAAACTCACCGCACAGAGTCAGCAGGAGGAAAGCTGCTGAAAGGCACATGTTGGCAGCTGTGTGTGTGTGTGCGTGTGTGTGTTTGTGTGTGTGCGTGTGTGTGTTTGTGTGTGTGTGTGTGTGTGTGTGTGTGTGTGCATGTAATTGTGAGGCTAGGTGAGTGTGAAAGGGACGGTAAGAGAGAGAAAGATCAGTGCAGCTGATGTGGTTTCAGCTGGGACGCCCCCAGTGAGTGAATGTGTACTTGTGTGTGTGTGTGTGTGTGTGTGTGTGTGTGTGTGTGTGTGTGCGCACTCGTGTGCCCTCAGACATAATTTCCTCAATTTCTTGTAGAAAAAGAGGTGGTGTTTGAAGGCGGAGGTGGGGGCAGGACCTAAGTAACACACACACACACACACACACGCACAAACACGTGTGTGTGTGTCTTAATAGCTTTTGACGAGCACCCATTGACTATAGTTTTTGTATTCTTGTGGGAACATTTGGTCTCCACCATGATATAAAAACTCTCCTCACACACAAACACACATACAGCATATGAAGTCCTACTCTTCTCATCTGAGTTGACTAGAATTTTGTTCTTAATCCAAGAACGATGAACTGCACCACTGATGGGGATGTTCAATACAAGATTACAAAAATACCTCAAATTCGGTTTTTTTTTTTTAATTTAAAAAAAAAAAAAAAGACAAAATGTTAATTAAAGCGTAACAGCCCATCAGCTCTATTTTTGGAAATAGGCACCACTTCAGCTCTTTGGTCACGGGCTCTTCAGGAGAGCTATTTCAGTCTCTAATTACGCTCATGAGAAGCACTGACGACCTGAGAGACTGGAGAGAGAGAGAGAGAGAGACCTACCTACAGATGGAGATAAACAGAGAGAGAGTGAGAGAGACAGATGGACACGGAGAGAAAGAGGAAAAGAAAGACAAAGGGTGAGAGAGACAGACAGAGGCACAGAAGGAGATAGGGAGAGAGACAAGGCAGAGACAGACAAACAAAAAGAGGGAGAGAGAGAGAGAGAGACAAAGTGAGAGACCCCTTACATCATCGCTATCATTTCTTTGTTCTATCTGATTTTTTTCTACTAGTGTATATAGCCATTTTTGCTTTTCCCAAAAAAATTCAACAGCTGACATTCACCTCATCTTCTTTTCACATATTTCAAACCAAAAATTAAAATCTGTACAGAAAACAATTCATTAAAACAATTGAAAAGCTTCTTTAAGGTTCCCGACAAAGGCTTTAACCTAGAACAGTAAATAAAACAATGAAAAACAGTCTTCTCTTTCAGAACAAAAAGAACATTCTTGATTGAGTCAGGATTTAAAATAGAAATAAAAGTATTAACTGCAATTATCCCATGTATCCCATGTCAGCTGATTTTTTTAGTTAATGGTGGCTTGTATAGTGCTGTCCACTCTGATCTGACATTTTCATTCACTCCTAAAACATTACGCCACAGTGTATCAACTTCATTGTGTAACACTTTTTTTGTTACAATTTTTTTTACACATAATGTATACAACTGTTTTCCACTAGCATTATTAAAATCCAAGCATATACTCTTTAAATCCGGGAAAATTCCAGCATAACAACTTAATTTAGGGGATAATAGTAGCTTAGGAAAATGGTCTTCATCATTGGGAAAAATAAGTCCTTCACAATAGTCTTTGAGCGTATTAGATTCCACTGATGTAAGAGCAGATCGTATCCTCTGTAATACCTGAGTCATTGTTCGAACAGATTTAGTTTTCAAACAAGCAGTCACTTCCTCTGCATCTGTCAATCCAGCCCCGGGCCAAGTTACCAAGCTTTTGTAAAGTTGTGATTCTAGCTATTTTGGCTATTTCAAATATATCTCTAATGAGCGAAATGTTAACAAATATTGACCTGCCAAGTACGCAAGAAGACTGATCTGGATGAATAACCTCTTGCAAAACCTTTCCAAGTGTCGTAGCTAACACTTTAGAAAGTATTTTATAATCACAACAAAGCAAACATACAGGTCGACAACTTGTTATATGAAAAAAAATGAACAGATCTACCCAAATCTTTAGTAACGTTCTGAGTGTATTGTTGACATAGATGTTTTATTTGAATTTTTCCAAATTCCCACCATTTTTTTTAGAGCTTGAAAATGATTCTTTTCCATTTTAAAAATTAGTCCAGAAACAATTTGAAATCTCTTTAAACTGAACGTCATTTAATAAAGTTGTGTTAAAATGCCACTAGGCACTATTTGGTTTAACAGAATTCATAGTAATTATAAATCCTATTAAACTATGATCTGAAAAACCAACCGGAGAAACCAAACAACTTTTAAAAATACTAAGATGATGTTTAAAAACATAAAGCCTGTCTAGCCTTGCTAATGCTAAATTATCGCGAACTTAAGATTTCTCCACACATCATCACACAACTCGTACGTTTCAATCATCTGGATAAGCCTTCTACGTGAGGGCATATGTGGCTCAATATGATTCCTGTCTAAATTTCTCTCTGCATAGAAAATCTCCTCCCAAAAACAAATATTCCACACTTTTAGACTCTCCTAAAGTTTTACAAACAGTATCTAAGAAGCACATTCTTTGTATTGGCCGAGTTGGAGCATAAATACACATAAAAGCAAATAGATACGTTTCAAAGTTCGCAATCACTTTTAAAAGTCTTCCTTTTATGATGTCTTCCTTGAACTGAACAAGGAACAAAACTTTTAGCAAACAGAATACGTCCGCTAAGGGACGTGTTATGACTTGCATAAATAAAACATCCAATTTTTTGTCTCATTAGCTCATATATTTCCAATCTTTTCCTCACATCTCTGGCTCCATTCACATTTAAAGAGGCAATGCGAATTTCACGCATATTAAGGAAAAAGATTAGCCATAGAAAACTGAGCAAGAGACAGACACCAAAAGTCATGAAACTAAACTGCTTCATTATCACTGTTATTCAGTTGGTTTTGAACTTTGGTGACAATTTGTTTCAGACGATACACCTCTTTGTCTAAGAAGCGTCCTTCAGCTCTTAGCGACTTCAGCAGATCTCTTAAGATTTGGAAAATATTCGACAATTTGTACACCGCTTAGATTTTTTGTCACTTTCAGAAATTTCTTAATTTTTTTTTTTTGTGTGTAATGCAGTTGTGACCAGGCCAATCACCCTGAGAACAAAACGAAGCACTTCAGAATCAGAATCAGAAGAATCACTCTCATTTTCAGGACCTTGATCATGTTCACTGGCCTGTTCTCCTGTTCTCCTTGCTTGTTTAGCTGCAGTGCATTCTTTACTCTTCTTCCTTTTCAAAGGTGCTTTAAATACACTCTGATCAACTTCCATCAATAAGCCACCATCATGGTTTGTATCGTCACAAGCAGAATCAACATCAACCATCTGACCCATTGAAATTGTCTTTCCACATCCAAAACATCTCATAGAGTCAGTCGGTACAAAGATTGTAGAATCAAAATCATCGATTCTGAATTTCAAGTTAAAATCATGTATGTGAACCTCTGAAAAGAAACGACATGATTCAGTAACTCAACAACATCTTTGATTAAAGGTGGAACATTAGACAATGTAACCTTTTTAGCTGAAAGGGGAAGTAGGGGTGTAAAAACACCCCACGATTCAATGCCTTTTTCAACCACCACATTTGCCTTTTCCGCCGTACTTAAGAACAATACAGTTGCATTGTTCGTTCTTGAGGCACAAACGGGCACAAAACGCTCACAACCACCACGCACTCCACTCACTCTCACCACTCACGCTTGTGCACAGAGAGAGAGAGACAGGCAGACAGACAAAAAGTGATAGAGAGACAGAGAGAAAGAGGGAGAGAGAGACACAGACAGACAGACA